>JAQJVL010000882.1:87500-230000 GCA_035578905.1 Stictocephala bisonia
GTTTCTTTGGTATTTTTACATATCGCTGTTATAAAGAGTCATTTAGTTATAATTAATTCAAAGATTTATTCAGCCACTAAACAAAATGCAATAGGCTATATCATACGTGTCTACACAGTTTAAAAAAATCCATGCTAAACAAATGTAACTTGTTAACTTAATCTCAAAGCTAAAACATAAATAAAGCAAGCTAAACAATAAATTAATGAAAAATTCAGCACGCCATTAAATATAAAGCAAAAAGTCGTGTGTTTTTAGTATTTGATCAAGGTTTATGATCAGTTATAAAACTGACCCAATGAGCAGCAAATGTTGAGGTACTTCCCAGCGTCCTCCCCCATAAAGTGTTACTTGAATTAAAGCTCTTGGTCTGAAAATTCACAAAAGTTTACTTTTTTTACTCATAAACAAGATGGCGGCCCTTTTTACCCCAAAACTGCCCTAACGTATTTCTTATGGGGAAATCGAAAAAAGTAATTTTTATGACCAAACATGAGTAAAATTTTCAAACTTTCACGGTTCTAAACGCGTAAGAAATGCGCACCTTATATATGAATTTCAGCTTACAATCTCAAAAATTTGGGGTATCATGGGCCCAAAAACTGAAATTTTGAAAATTAAAAATTGTTTAATACTGATATTATCTACTCAAGTTGGGTATCAATTTAAATATATTTTTATCCTGAGTCCAAATATACCATCAGATTTTGAAAAGGGCCAAAAAAAGAGTAATACTACAATAAAACACCCAAGTGGGGTTTAAAACTATAGGTTTTATCGTATAAATTGCATACCACTATATTTTGGAAAAGAGAACGTTTAAGGACTCTACCTCCCTCTCCCCCCACCCAAATATAACTTATGCTACAAAACCCAAAATTAGGTAATTTTAAACTAATACACCCAAGTGGGGTATCAAATTAAAGGTATTATTCTCTTGAATATAATTTACCATCAGAATTAGAAAACCCTATGTTTAAGGGCTACACTGCCCAAAATACACCAACATTGTCAAAATTCATGGCCATACTGGTTTACAATCCTGGCGAGTAGTAGGCCGATCTTCCTCACGAGGCGAAAATCTGAAATCCACAAATGGGACTGTAGCAGAGTATCTTGCTAATGCCGCAGGCCGAACTTTCGCCCGCGAGGCCGGAGGCCAAGTTCCACAAAGAGACCTTTAGCAGAGCTCCCCCCATGAGTCTACAGGCCGAGTTCCAGGGAAGGGCTAACGGTGGAGTTTCCAGGCGAGACCGCTGGCCGAGCTTCCTTCACGACCGTAGCGAGTGACGACGGGGTTAGAACGCGAAGCGTGCAGGGATGTCCCCTAATCTATATACATATATATATAGCTGGATTGGGATCACTCATTCACTCAATGACATAAATGTTGAGGCATTTCCCAGCGTCGTACCCCCATAAAGTGTATAATTGAAGCTCTCGGTCTAAAACCTCCAGGAAAATTCATAACAGTTTACTTTTTTCACTCATAAACAAGATGGTGGTCTTTTTTTACCTCGAAACTGCCACAATGTATTTCTTATGGTGAAATCGCAAAAAAGTAGTTTTTATGATCTAACTTGGGAAAAAGCTTGAGTAAAATGTTCAAACCTACACAGTTCTACACATGTAACAAACGCGCACCTTACATATGAATTTCAGCTTAAAAACCATAAAATGTGGGGTATCAGGTGCCCAAAAACTGAAAATTTTGAAAATGTAACAGTTTTTAATGCTGATGTTATATACCCAAGTGGTGTATCAATTTAAAGCTATTTATCTCGTGATTCCAAGTATACCTTAAGATTTTGAAAGGGAACATAATAAGGGGTATATACTCCAAAAACAGAAAAAATCTCCTAAAACAAAATAAAGAATAATACTAAAATAAAACGCCCAAATGGGGTATGAAACTTTAGGTAGTTACCTTCTTAATCAAATTATACCATTACACTTTGGAAAAGATAACGTTAAAAGTCAAAAGTCAAAATCTTTATTGGACCAAATTAACAATAATAATTTGCATTAGCCAAGTCATACTACTATTAACTAAAATTAAACAGCATAGCTCGTAACATTTAATATAAGACATCACTTAACCTATATGATATGACAAACCTATAATATGTATATCACCTTCCTGACAAAAACTCACGAACGCTGTAACAGGCAAGATTTACCAAATAGCCTTTTAGACGTTTTCTAAATTTTGATGTGTCTGACTCCAGCCTAAGAGAGAGTGGAAGTCTATTGAATAAACAAATCCCATTATATACTGTATGGTTTTTGAAAAAAGATGTGTTGTGTTTGGGGATTGGTAGTATATTCTGATTACGGAGAGAATAAGAAGTTTTATGTGAAAATTTAAATTTTGAAAAGTGTTGACTGACAAATGTCAATGTTTCTAGGATGTAAATGGATGGTAAAGTCAATATTCCTGTACTTCGAAAGATTTCTTTGCACGATTGGCGTCTGTTCATATTATAAATAGTCCTCACAGCCCAATTTTGGAGTTTAAAGAGGAATAGAGTTTGTTTACTCTCGTGACCCCAAATAGGGACAGCATATGCTAAGTGGGGATATATCAGCCCATAATATGTTGCCAATAGGACTTCACTGTTTACATAATTTTTAAGGCTACGCAACACAAATATTCCAGAACTAACCTTCTTGGATACATATTCAATACGGTTGTGAAAATTAAGTCTCTCGTCCAATACCAATCCCAAAAACTTGACACTACTGCTAGGGTAAACTATGGTTTCGTCTATAAGAACGTTGAAATCACGCCTAGATCTCTCTGTTAGGCAAAAGTTCACCAGTTGTGTCTTTTCGGAATTGACACAAAGCAAGTTTTCGTCAAACCACTGCAGCAATTGATTGGCTTCAAAAAACGTTTAATGGCTCTGCTTTCCCACAAATAAAAACATGTACCAAAACCCAAAAATGGGTAATGTTAAACTAATACACCCAAGAGTGGTATCACATTAAAGGTATTCTTCTGTAAATTACCAATTTATCATCAGATTTTAGAAAAGACTATGTTTAGGGGCTCCATTGCCCAAAAAACCCAAATTCATGGTCATACTATATAAAAATTTTGACAAGGCCGTAGGCCGATCTTCCTCACGAGCCGTTATGTCGAACTCCACAAATGGGTCTGTAGGAATCTTGGTGAGGCCGCAGGCAAGGACGTACTCAGGGGGGGGGGATGTCCTGGGTGTCCGGACACCCCCCGAAATGTTTTATTTTTTTAGCGAGCATCTATGAGTCACATACGCGTGCTATGGCGTTTTTGGCCTGATACACACGTTCTCAGGCAGTCCACGGAATCAATAATGTAATGCCGCGCGATCACGTCTATACTATTTTATTAGATTTTCAATGATCATGGAACTAATGCTATTTCAATGACTATTTTATGAAGAATATAATCATAGTAAATCTTGTAATCATTCAGCTATATTGTACAGTGACCTCTCAAGAGTAAATATCGTAAAATTAATTATGTGAAAAAGTTAGTATACAAGAATCGTTGACAGCAAAAAGGCGAAGTTGACATTTATTCGTTATTTACAAATTTATTAAATTCGATTTGAACATAAATATACCATTTAATTCCCCTGAGCCTGATTCGTTGTAATTGTAGTTCAGAAAGGATATTCTGCTTATTTTCAGTTAGAACGTCTTTACCGCAAGTGCCAAACTTACGGCAAATGGTAACTTGGTTATTGTTCAAAGTGGATGAGTAGGATTCCATGGTTAGATTAGGATAAAATTAAATTTAGTTGAATGAGACTTAATTGCTATTAGTAATTTCTAAAAGTGACATTTTTCATTTACAAACCGTTTTAAAATATTTAATCACCACGGTACTCCTTAACAAGATGACAATCTTTACTCGAAGTATAACAATAATAAAAGTAATCCAAATTCATTGGTTTTGATTACTGTTTTTACTCCAGCCAGTAAAATCAAAACGCAAGTGTATGTAACAACAGTGTACACGTCCTTTCGGATTGAGCGCTAGAGAAAGAACGAACCTACAGGCGGATGGGTATGGGGAGGGTGGGGAATCATTCAGTATTCAAACCAACCGTTATTATTTGGTCAGATAAAAAGGCAAACTATAGATATTGAGTAAAATTAATTCTTTTATATGAAATATTTTTCACAGTAAACGGTTCGTTCACAATTCTTGTACAAGAAGACATGATCGTGACTCCGGCCCTCCTGTCAACGCCTACTTTCTGTTATAGGCCTACTCATTTTTTAATAGAATACTTTTGGGACAAATGATAAATATTAAACCTTGTTTTCGTTTTAATATTATTTATTTTAGAGTAAGAATTACAAAAATATGTCGTGCTCTTAACTTTTCTTAATAACAACTGAAACTGACAATTGTGTCTCTATGACAACATAAATAAAAACAAATAATACATATGGTGCCAAAGTGCTAAATTTTAATTAGTCACTTAACACGCCCTTCTCAAATTTTGCACTTTGACAAATTTTTAGTCCCATTGCATCAACAAGACGATAATGTGAAGGTCCTGGAAGTGGTTTCGTGAGAATGTCAGCAGGCATTATTTTAGACGGAACATGCCTCAATTTTATTTCGTTATTTCTCACCAATTGACGAACAAAATGGTATCTTGTAGCAATATGTTTAGTACGTGAGTGACAAGTAGCATTTTCTGCAATGTACTTTGCTCCACGGTTGTCAGTACCAAGATTTACCATTGACAAATCATTTAATTTTAATTCTAACATCAAATTTCTTAGGTATAGTGCTTCACGAGATGTTTCTGATAAAGCCACGTACTCTGATTCTATTGATGATATTGCAACTGACTGCTGTTTCTTCGAACGCCATAATATTGCAGCTCCACTCAACATGAACACATATCCTGTATATGAAATTCGATCATTTTCATCATTTGCATGGTCAGCATCAGAAAATCCTTGGATTCCCAACTGATCTTTCTTGTACACTAATCCATAATTCTGGGTACCTTGTAAATAGCGCAATACACGTTTCGCTGCTGACCAATGAACTTCTTGGTACTTATCGTTAAATTGTGACAGTCTATTGACAGTGAACGTGATATCTGGGCGAGTAGCAATTGCCAAGTACATTAATGATCCAATTAACTGTCGAAATGGCTTTTCTTCATCTTTTCTTCGATGCTGATTTCCTTCTGGTAACTTAGCTTGAGATTCACTAGGAGTTCGTACTGGGTTGCATTCTTCCATGTAAAATCTTTTTAAAAGATCTTTTACATATTTTTGTTGATTTAACTCAATATTTCCATCAACTTGATTAATTTCAATTCCCAGACAATGTCGTGCTAAACCCAGATCTTTTATTTCAAATCTCTTTGCAAGTCCAGCTTTAATTCTTTCAATATCTGTCTTATTTCTTGATATATATAAAATATCATCAACGTATACAACCAAAATTGTATATTGATCCTCACTCATATTGTAGTAAAAACATGTGTCACTAGCTGCTGAAGTTAATCCAAGGTTTTCTAATTCTTCATTCAGTATTTTATTCCATTGACGACCAGCTTGCCGCAGACCATATAATGCCTTTTTCAATTTACAAACTTTGTTATCTTGTGATAATTTTTGGAGCATCTCGTAAGCAATTTTTCCTAAATTACTGTTTTGACCATCCTTTTCAATAATTTCTTTTAATGCTTCTTTAATAAATTCTGGCAGTTCCATAAATATTTCTTCTTCTAAAAATCCATTTAAATAAGCTGCTACAACATCTATTTGATAAACTGGTAAACCTTCACGTACAGCTAACGCCATCAAAAGTCTGATAGAATCCAACCTAGCTACAGGTGCAAAAGTATCAGTGAAATCTATTCCTTGTCGTTGTGTAAACCCTCGAGCAACAACTCGAGCTTTTCTTCTTTCAAGTGTTCCATCTGGCTTAAATTTGTTTCGAAGTACAATTTTACAAGTAATAACAGCTCTGTCTTTTGGACGATCAACTATTTCCCACGTGTTATTTTTAATTAAACCACGAATTTCTTCAGTAATTGCTTCCATCCACTCAAGTGCTTTATCTCCAGCCATCGCTTCTTTCAAGGTTATATCAATAAGATTTGCTTCTTCAATTATTTCTTCTTCATGTTCTGTTGCATCAACAAATATTTCATCATCACTTGGTTCTTCTTGCATTTCGATATCTTCATTATCATCATGTTCCTCTTGGTCTTCGTTTATATTTGCTGCTTGTCCAGTGTTATAAATTTTTCTTGGTCTTCCTCTTCTACCTGTTTTCTCTATCCGTGGTCTTCCCGGTTTTCGACGTGAAATACGATTTGGTGTACAAATTTCTTCATTAATTTCATCATTTTCAATTTCTTCATTTTCATTTTCATTTTGAATTGGCATATGAACACATTCAATATTTTCTTCATTTTTATCGAAAATTTTATCTTCTTTTACTTCATTTAAAAATTGATCTTCAAGAATTTGTACATCTCTAGCAACTACAACCTTTCTTTCAATTGGAATCCATACTCGATAACCTTTTGATTCTTCTGAATAACCGACTAAAATACCTTCTTTTGAACGCGGATCAAACTTTGATTTCCCTAATTGTTTTTCTAAAACAAATGATTTTGCTCCAAAAACTTTTAGATTACTTAAATCAGGTATTACTTTATTCCAAACTTCAAATGGAGAATGATTATCCAAACTAGATGTTGGACATCTGTTTCTTAGATAATTAGAAGTAGCTACTGCCTCAGCCCAAAATCCATGACTCAATCCAGATTGAATTAAAAGACATCGCGCCATTTCAATTAATGTCCTGTTTTTCCGCTCTGCCACTCCGTTTTGCTGTGGTGTATAGGGAACAGTTAGACGTCTGGAAATACCATTCTTCTTTAGGAATTCATCAAACTCTTTATTACAATATTCTGTTCCATTATCGGACATCAAACATTTAATCTTACAATTTGTCTGAGTTTCAACATATGCTTTATATTCTTTAAAAGCTTGAAGAACATCACTTTTAAGACGTAGAAATTTAACATCACACCATCGTGTACTGTCATCGATAAATGTTACGAAATATCGAGCATGTCCTAATGATTCTACTCTTGACGGTCCCCAAACGTCAGTGTGTATTAGTTCTAATTTCGCTGTACATCGTTCAGACTTCTTAGGAAATGGTAATACAGTCATTTTTCCTTTTAAACATATGTCACATGCCTCCAATTTCTTTTCTTCATTTATCTTCATACCACTAGCTAATTCTTTTCTTGAAATTTCTAACAGATCTTCTTTATTTAAATGTCCCAGACGATAATGCCATAACTTCAAACTTGCTGAATTATTATTTATTGCCGCATTTGCTTGCTCTTCACTGCCACAAACATAATATAAATTTCCAACTCTTTGTGCTAATAGTTTTATTTCACCATCTTTTCCAAAAACAGTTGCCCCAGTTTTAGAAAAACTGACAGTATTCCCATGATCCGTAATTCTCGCAACAGATAACAAATTAGTTCTTAATTCTTTTACCAATAACGTATCATTAAGATTTACCGACCTGTTTGATTTTCCATCTGTAGTAAAAACACGAGCAGTTCCTTTTGCTACAATTTCAGTTTGTGCATCGCTGGCCAACAAAACATTTCCATTTGTTGACGTCATATTAATGAATGCTGCTTCATTATTACACATATGAGATGTACAGCCACTATCTAAACACCATCGACTATCACTTGATACCTGCTTCGTATGAAGAGCCTCTTCCGTTACTTGAAACGCATCTTCGACTTGAGCTTCAACTTTTGATGAATATTCTTGCTTTTCATCATTTGCTCTGTCTGGACAATCAGCTGCTTTGTGCCCAATTTTATTACAGATGAAACAATTATACTTAAATGGCTTGTTTAAATTACCATCGTTTCTGCGTTGCCCTCCTTGATATCCACTTCTTTGATATCCACCTCTCTGATATCCATTTCCTTGATTTTTACTACCTTGAGGTCCACTACTTTGAGACGGTTTAAAATTTTTAAAGTTTTGCTTGACCCACATAACCTCTGAATTATCCATGTCACGTTGACTTTGAGCATCATACTTTTCAATAACCTTTTCTCTAAGTATATCTGGTTTAGGCAATTCATTTTGAGACTCCATAGCACATCTGAACATTTCAAAACTTGAGGGCAATGCATTAAGAAGTAATGTTGACTGTAAATCATCATGCATTTCGACTCCCATAGCTGACAGCTTAGATATTATGTCAAAAAATTCCATCAGTTGAGTATGAAAATCACCGTTGTCTATTATCTTGTAAGATGTCACACGTTTGAGTAAACTTGCTCGTTTTACCGGTCCCGTAGATGCATATTCTGATTTTAACTTGTCCCAAATTTGTTTTGAAGTATTTAAACCTTTTACCAATCGTAATAAACTTGGATCAATAGCAATTATTAAATCTGATTTAGCTTTAGCATCTTCTTCTTCCCACCTTTCAACTTTTTGAGTCGATGCAGCATCATCTTCAACCAATGCGGGTTTTGGTTTCTTGCCATTTACATACATCCATGTACTGTTTTTTACCATTACAGCTTCAATTTGCATAGCCCACGTATCATAATTTCCTTTTGTAAGAGGCTTAATTGTACTTGACGATAACGACATTTTTTTTTTTTACTTTTTACTCTTATTAACAGCGATCTGGGCCCATAACCTGATAAATATTAAACCTTGTTTTCGTTTTAATATTATTTATTTTAGAGTAAGAATTACAAAAATATGTCGTGCTCTTAACTTTTCTTAATAACAACTGAAACTGACAATTGTGTCTCTATGACAACATAAATAAAAACAAATAATACATATGGTGCCAAAGTGCTAAATTTTAATTAGTCACTTAACAACAAATAACCAGAAAGAATTATACTGACCTAAATATATCTGATAAAACAGACGAATTCATGTAGCATAGTAAAACAATTCTTTTTGTTTACTTTCTACAAGTTTTAATTTAATACAGACCAATCAAGTTTTATGTTTCGTTTGAGACAAACTTAATACATAATTTTGGTTTTATTGAAAAATATGTTTGTTGGTTTTTATGCAAGTCATAATTCGTTGATATTTAAATAGGTTATAGTAATTGGAAGAATATTAAAATATTTTATATCGCATCTATATCAGATTTGACTAAATTGTTGTCAGAACATATCAATTTATTTAATAAAATCATCATTGTATAGTGCAAAATACAGATGATTTTATCCAAGCAATAGGCCTAATATAATTAATGACAATACCTAGACGTAGCACTGAAAGATGTACATGATTGTTCCATATTAATTATGAAGAATTCTTAATCACCTGTGAATCACTCATGAATACAAACTAATTATTCAATATCCTCTTACAAAAGTAATGGTAGATTATAACACGATATCTAGAATAAAAGACGTTAGAGGTCACGTACCCTCACCGTGATACCTACCGTATGTTGGTTAGTTACCGTGGATTGTATTAAGTAAGAAGAATTGGATTGATTTATATATAAATAAGTTATATTAATAGCATGCTTTAAACGTATATCAGTGTTTATAATATATATAATATGTTAATATAGTTTAGTATTTGGCTCAAAACTATCAAGCACTTCACCATTTTTAGAAATTAGAATTCATAAATGTAGAACTATTAATTATTTGTTATAAGCTTAATGTTAATAAATTAAATTGTCCTTGTAACCTTCTCTTACAAACTCACACAATTTATTGGTCTGTTGTAAATTATAACAAATTTTGACAATTACTTAAATGTCAAAAATATTTTTTCATTACAGAGTTCAGATATTTGTTTTACTAAATACATTTACACCAATTTAATTGGATAATTCTACAATAATACGTTTCTATATTGACACTTGTCAGGAATAGAAACAGGTGTTGATAGGTGGAACAGAGTCAACATACAAATGAAACAAATTTTAAAGTAACTATCGATTTCACCAAATAATTAACAGATTTAATTTAATTAAATGTCTACAACATTCACGCTCTTAAAAATGAAAACGAACAATTAAAAATTTAACCTTATTCTGAATTTGTCATGTCCTTAATTTTACAAGAGTCTTTTCTCACAGAGTTTATTGACTTACCGTATATTACAATAAAACGATTACTCAGTTTACATATTGTATACTCGTCATGAAACACAGATTGAAATGGTATAGATTTCATTATAATTTAATGTTTTATTAAAACCCCAGAGACGTACAGATGATCCTACAATACCAAATAAATAGTCGTGGCATTCCTGAGAATGGTGAATAAGGCCAGTGACGTCACACTCGTCCCCCCTTCCCTCGTCTGCAGTCAGAAGACACAACGCCACTATAAAAAACGGCTTAGCCCTTGTTTTCAATAGCCCTGGGTTCGCTCCCACTCCCCTTCACCCCACCCACTTGCTAACCCTGTTGAGATCCCCTGATTGGACACCTCACCAAATTGAGTTCTGCGTACGTCCTTGCCCGCAGGCCGAGTTCCACAAAGGGGCTAAAGGTAGAGTTCCCAGGCGAGGCCGCAGGCCGAGGTACGTGAGGTCTGCAGGGGTTTCCCCTAGTTCTTATATATGGCTGCTGTTCTAGATGTTTTAAAGTTCTCAGGAAACAAACCCCATAGATAGACAAGAATGCATTAAATCAGCAAGGGTGGAGCTGTACTATAAAATATTATTACTTTATATAAAAATTAATAAAATATAAAATTTATTACTTGTAATAACAATTTATTTGACCTAAAACAAGTAGTGTGTAATTAATTATCATAAATCTGCACATTCATCTACTTAATTTACTGACAGCAACCACGTTGTTAAATGTTGGTTAAAATAGTACGTTTTCTGATTTTTATAACATAGGGAAGATTTTAAATATGTCTTTGTGGAATGTTAGGTACACAAACGTAATTTCTTCTTGTTAATGTCACCAGTTTTTAAATTACCACTCTTTACGTACAAAAATTTTATGTAATTCAAAAGAAAATATCTTTCTTTGGTTAGATTTATACAAGCCAGTAAATCAGGGATAATGTGAATTTCATTTGGATTTATTCATTGTAATACTTAAAAAGTGTTTTTATCGAGTTATTATTTGGCAAGTAGATGAGAAGTATGTTTTAAGTAGGTCGTTAGAGGACATGCCTCAAAGTAAAAAAGACTATAAGAATGTTCTTAAATCAATTTATTTCAGTTGAGCTGTGAGTCGAGGAACACTTCTACGTATTGAACATTAACATCAACAGACTTTCGATGGCACATTCTTTTTCAAGCTACACATTAAAAAAATGAAAACCATCATTTGATTGCAACTAAAATATCCATGCAAGCTAAAGTTGACATACAGTATATGTTTTTATCTGCGCTTAGGGCCATGCTGTTTTCCATAGTTTATTGTAAAATGGAAAAGGCCAATTATTTAAGGAAAGGGAACGATAATTAGGTTAACAACATTTGAAAAAGAGAAAAACAAAAGGCTGTGACTCATAACGGAAAGTAAATAAAGTTGATTAAAATGCCAGGTTTGCCTTGAGTGGAAAACATCAACTTATAGTAGTCTGCAGAGGTCGGAGGCTTTCGGCCATGTTGGTTTTAATCCTATAAAAAAGTCATCAAGATGGCGGAAACTCATCATTAACTGTGATAGTGCTCCCCAATAATTATTGAAGTTAAGTGGTAAAAGCAATAAAATACATACCTAACTGCACATCAAACTGTAACACTTTTACTGTAAGTACACAATAATCGAGAATCCGAAGATTTACCTTTCTCAAGAGTAAAATAAATCCAAGAAACAAGACGCTAGCAGTCGTTACAACTACAACATATTTTGAAAATAATGTTATTTAGACGCTAAAAACCGAAGATTTTATCAAGGAAAATAAATTTCAATACCTAAAAGGTGATCCTACAAATAAATATCAGGATGAAATCAATAAAGCTGTAAAATCTTGTACAAAAGTTATTACTGACAATGTTCGTTTTAGAGCTGTTATGAATAATCCTAAGGCACCCACAATGAATGGTATTACGAAAATTCACAAACCTAATGTACCTATTAGGCCCTTGGTAAATTTAAAATCTGCGCCTATTTACAATGTATCAAAGATATTGTCCAATGTTTTGACTTCTGCTTTGAACCTTGAAAATAAATATACCGTTAAGAACAGTATTGATTTTGTCGATAAGGTAAATCATGTAATAAGACTAGGTTAGCCTCATTAGACATATGTAATATGTATACTAATATTCCAGTTGATGATAGTTAAGGAAAAACTTGTAGAACATCAATATGAAAGAATGTATGTATATACAAATTGTTAAGTTGCTCAAAACTATCTTGAAACAAAATTACTTCCGTTTCAATAACAAATTTTACTTACAAAACGATGGTTTAGTTATGGGTAGTCCACTGTCAGCCATTTTGTCAGAAGTTTATTTACAGCATCATGAAGACTCCATTTTAGATAAATTAAAAAAGGAACATGATATCATATTTTACACCCGTTATGTCGATGATATTCTGGTTTTATTTAACGAGAAATCATGTAATGACTTAGATAATATGTTAAATATACTTAATTGTCACCACCAGAAGCTTAGTTTTACCAGTGAACTTGAATCTATGAATGAAATTAACTTTTATGGATCTAAAAATAATTCGTGATCATAGCAAACTTTCATATAGAATTTTGAATTTCATATAGGTTGTACAATTGGAAACCTACTGAAACCAATTGTACAATAAATAACAGTTCTGTCCATCTCCTGTCTCACAAAACAGCTAGCTTCAGAAGTATGTTATATAGGGCGTATTCAGTATCATCATTAAGTGTTAGAGATAGAAATCAAGAAATAAATTTAATACAATCAATAGCTATTGCAAATGGATACAATAAATCAATCATTGATGAAATTGGAAGTAGAATAAAGAAGAAAATAGAAAATAAAATTCGAGACGATAAACGAACAACATTTAACAAAGAAAAATCCGATAAAGAACAAAAGAAGTATGTATCCCTCCATTACAATGGACCGTTTACACAAAGAGTTTATTTGTTTATTACTTCCAACGGTACAAAACCATTTTTACAATGAGAAAAGTAGATGGCTAAATATATAAGATAAGCTAGCAGTTAACGCATTTAAGGCCAAGGAAATACCATGTAAAATGGATGCAATCGACAAAATTCTACTCCTATCACAAACAAATCAATTGAATAGCAATAACATAATAACAAGTAGAGAATATGGATATAGTAATACGATAACAATAAGATAACAATTAAGGGCTAACAATATGTGAACACTACACACTTAATAAACATCAATAACAACCTTAAAAGTTTGAAAGTAAATAACAACAGTAATGGTAGCAAAAATTGGTGTAATAATAATAAATATTCCAACATAACAAAGGTATACAGCTAATAACCCATACACATGACATAATGAATCAGTAACCTTAATAGTTTGTAGTAAATTACTACAGTAGTAACAACAACAACAAAATAAAAATGATGTAACAGTAATAATATTCCAACATAACAAAGTTATACAGCTAATGACGCATACATATTACATAACAGTAATAACCTTAAAAGTTGTTAGTAAATGACTAAAATAAATAAATAAAAATAATAACAATAAACGCAAACACATGACTTAATGGATCCGTTCCCACAGGCTATAACTGGTCGACGATCTGGGCAATATTCCTCTTAAACGAAGAAACAGATCCCTGAAAGAAGTTCGCCCTCCCAGACGTCATGCTTCCAAGCCTTTGAAGTCTTGCCAAGCCACAGTTGTATGAATGTATGTACGCAGAAATCTCCGACTAAAGACAGTCATGGATCTCGTTCGTCTTGGGATGTTCAAATCAACTGAAGCCAAAAGGTCGGGGCTATCCACCAGTCAATTGATCAGTTTAAAAAGGAATAACAGATCAAAGATGACACGCCAATGATGGAGAGGTTGCAGCTGGAAACGCTGCTCCAGTTGCGATATGGGCGTTTCCCAGTAGGTGTAGCCCATACGAACTCCAAGCATCCTCATGAAGCGTGCCTGCACTCTGTTCAACTCGTCTATGTGGCCGAGTTGGTAAGGGGATCAGATCAAAGTGCCATACTCAAGCACAGGGCGCATGATAGATTTGTATAACACCAGCATGGATTTGTACGATTTGAAGCTCCTTGTTGATCTTCCAATAAAGCCCAGAAGGAAATAAGCCTTAGAAGTGATAAATGCAACATGGTCAGCAGCGCTTAGGGAACTGGTCAGAATAACTCCAAGGTCTTTCACTCGATCAAATCTGTCAAGGATCTCACCTCCAATACGATAATCAAAGTTAAAAGATTTAGCTGCACGTGTGGACGAGATAACTTGGCATTTGGATTTGTTCAGATCCATAGCGTTTGCTACACACCACTCGACGATGTTGAAAAGTGACCACTGCTGATTTTCCTGGTCAGATGAAGAGAGGACTCTGGTGTAAATCTTCATGTCATCCACAAACAGAAGGAAAGTAGCTGGAATTTTTTTGAAGATGTCACTGACAAAAATAATGAATAAGAGAGGACCAAGGTGAGAACCCTGAGGGACACCAGACAGAACAGAGAACGGAGTGGAGACAGATCCATTGCATTTTACTATTAAAGAGCTGCCTTTAAGGTAGCTCTCTAGCCAACTCAGAAGCCAACCATCTACTCCATATCCAACAAGTTTTGCGACCAGCAAGTCATGATTTACCCTATTAAATGTCTTAGAGTAATCTAAATATATGCAGTCAACTTGACATGAATCGACAAAAGAGGTCATTACAAATTCTTGAAACTGTAAAAGATTGGATATTGTAGATCGTCCTCAGAGAAAACCATGTTGACTCTCATGTGTGAAGGGTTTCAGGTAAAAATAGAGCTGCTCAAGAACCAGTGCCTCAAACACCTTTGCTATTGCTGATTAAATCACTATAGGCCTGCAGTTGCTTACGACAGGCCTTCGTACGGTCACTTCTTAAAAATTGGGACGAGTCCACTCTTCAAACAAGCAGGGAAAATCCCAGCAGCCAGAAGTGAATTAAAAAGTATACTCAAATGTGCAGCAGGTATGGTTGCGCAGTACTTAAGTATAGCCGGAGCAATCCCATCGGGGCCTGCACTCTTGTTGTGATCAAGGTCTTCAAGTCTCCTCTGAACAATCCGAGAGAAGGTATTGTTCCAGCCGAAGTCAAAAGAAGGAATATCAATTACAGCACTCGAAAAAACTGATCAAAATGCTGGGCAAACAGACTACAGACACTCGGGGGGTCATTTGCCACATATCATTTTGTTATTAAGAGTCAATGTCATTTTAAGAGGCAAGGAAGAGTTATATTTCATGTTATTGACATATGATCACAAGGATTTAATATTGTTAGGAATGCTCTCTTCAATTCTTGCTATAAACTTCCTGTGGCAGTCAGAAGCCAAATACTTGCATTCTCGCCTAATCCTCAGAAAGGTTTCACGGTCATTAAAATGCCAATAGTTTTAAATCTCTTATGTGCTTTAAATCTCAGTAGTTGGTAATAGATTTAAGAAATTCAATTTATCAGTAGCTTTTAAGACTTGTAATACTATGTCCAACATTTTACACCTGAATATTGAAAGTGAAGATAAATTTAATAATTCAGGAATATATAGGATTAACTGTAATGATTGTAATATGTTTTACATAGGTCAGACTGTCAATATTAAAAAAAGATATAAACCATATCTCTGCTTTTAAAAACAAGAAAACTGAAAGATCTAATGTAGCTAAACACCTTCTGAATTGTACCCACAGTTTGAATAAAATAGATAAAAATGTAGATATTCTAAAAGTTTTCAAGAAGGGTCGATTATGAATGCTTGGAAAGAGTTATTTATTTTTAAAGAAAAATTAAGGATCGTGATAAATTAATGAATGAACAGGTTAATTTTGATTCCAAAATAGTTTTTAATAATGTATTTTTAGCTACTAAAAGAACAGAAGTAACAGCCAATGTATCGCTGTACTTCCTGAAGTAGGGATTAACCAATAGTATCGCAGCAGCCGCCATTTTGACGATTCCAGCTAATGAGGTCATGTGATCATAGGCCTATAAATTGACCATTTTCCATTCTTTTGTGAACCCCTCTGGTCTGAGGAAGGTGAGCGTGGTTCACCGAAATATCACCATAATATTTGTGCATTTTGTACTTGTATTATAATATAATAGTGCATTTTGTGCTTATATTGTAATAAATCTGTTTTGTGTGACGTTTACTTGTACTGTATATACAACACGTATTATGCTAATTAAAAGACTATTAGATGCTAAAGCTTATAAACATACACTAAATAGGTCTCTACTATTTACTTATGATATTAGTAAACACAAGTAAAACGAATAATGAAAATGAGAACCAACAACTGGAAGTAAAAACTGTGTCAGGTGGCATGAGCCATGCCGAGTCGACACATTCCTCACTGGCAGCTCACAAGTACTATAACACATAGACCATCGAATAACACCTCTGCCGAGACATTTTTCACTAATATATGGACCATTCATCACCTGATAATTAATTTACTTATCTTTATTATTGGGGAGTATTTAAAACTACAAGAAGCAGACAAACCTGCATTTTAAAAACTGATACATTTTCATTACCACCGTTTTAACACCCAAGGTCATCAAGGTAGCAGTCCGCATTCACTGTTGACACGGCCTTAGATCAACACTAACTGTACCCGCCTGCTTCACCGGTCATAATATTGAGTTTGATTATACTGTATAATCGAAATGTGTATCAAGCTTTCAGTATACGCTATATTAAATTTATATCCAATTTAGAACTGCTGATGTTATGTATAATTTACTACTGTATAACTCGCGAGCTTTAGCGAGGCACTTGGTCAGGCGATGCGCAGTAAACTAATTAGAGTGGGGGGAGCGAGTCAGTGTGTGCCATATGGTAAATAAAAATAGAAAATAAAATCATTTAAATATAAATGTCTATTTACAACCTGACTTAACCCTGTTATCGTAAATAGATAAATAATTGTGACAATCATTACTAATTAATTAATAAATGACGTTTAAATTTTTTTTATATAGGTTATATTGATTATATCATAATTTGATTTACTGATTTATAAACAAATCAATGTGTCTATTTGCAAATCATACTTTTGCATAGACACTGAAGGTAACTCACCCCACCTAGACACATCGACTGGCGTTAACCCAGCCATCCTAAGACACAACGACTGACGTTAACTCATCCCACATAGACACAACGACTGACTTTAACCCACCCCATCTAGACACAACGACTGACGAAGACCCACCCCACTTAGACACAACGACATACGTTAAGCCACCCCACCGAGACACAACGACTGACGTTAACCCACCCCACCTAAACAGAACGACTGACATTAACCCACCCCACCTAGACAGAACGACTGACGTTTAACTCATCCCACCCAGATCCAAGACTGACATTAGTCGTTGTGTCTAGGTGGGGTGGGTTAACGTCAGTCGTTTGGCTTAATGCCTGTCGTTGTGTCTAGGTGAGTCTAGACGTCATTTGGGTGGGTAGAGTTAACGTCAGTCGATGTGTCTACGTGGGGTGGGTTAACATCGGGCGTTTGGTGTAGGTGGAATGGGTTTACATCAGGCGTTGTGTCTAGGTGGGGTGGGTTAAAGTTAGTCGTTCTTTCTCGGTCGGGTCGGGTTAACGTCAGTCGTTGTGTCTAGGTGGAGTGTATTAATTTCAGTAGTTGTGTCTAGGTAGGATGAGTTAACGTCAGTCGTTGTGTCTAGGTGGGATTGGATAACGTCAGTTGTCGTGTCTAGGTGGGGTGGACTAACGTCAGTCGTTGTGTCTAGGTGGGATAAGGTAACGTCAGTCGTTGTGTGTTGGTGGGGTAAGTTAACGTCAGTCGTTGAGTATAGGTGGGGTGGTTTAACGTCAGTCGTTGTGTATAGGTGGGGTGGTTTAACGTCAGTCGTTGTGTCTGGGTGGGATGGGTTAACGTCATTTGGGTGGGTAGAGTTAACGTCAGTCGATGTGCCTACGTGGGGTGGGTTAACATCTGGCGTTTGGTCTAGGTGGGATGGGTTAACGTTAGTCGTTCTTTCTAGGTCGGGTCGGGTTAACTTCAGTCGTTGTGTCTAGGTGGAGTGTATTAATATCAGTAGTTGTGTGTAGGTAGGATGAGTTAACGTCAGTCGTTGTGTGTAGGTGGGGTTGGATAACGTCAGTTGTTGTTTCTAGGTGGAGTGGACTAACGTCAGTCGTTGTGTCTATGTGGGATAAGGTAACGTCAGTCGTTGTGTGTTGGTGGGGTAAGTTAACGTCAGTCGTTGAGTATAGGTGGCGTGGTTTAACGCCAGTCGTTGTGTCTAGGTGGGTGGGTTAACGTCAGTGGTTGTGTCTAGATGGGGTGGTTGAACGTCAGTCGTTGTGTCTAGGTGGGATAAGGTAACGTCAGTCGTTGTGTGTTGGTGGGGTAAGTTAACATCAGTCGTTGATTATAGGTGGGGTGGACTAACGTCAGTCGTTGTGTCTAGGTGGGGTGGGTTAACGTAAGTTGTGTGTCAAGGTGGGATGTGTTAACGTTAGTCGTTGTGTCTGGGTGGCATGAGTTAACGTCAGTCGTTGTGTCTAGGTGGGGTGGACTAACGTCAGTCGTTGTCTCTAGGTGGGGTGTGTTAATTCCAGAAGTTGTGTCTAGGTAGGATGAGGTAACGTCACTCGTTCTGTCTACGTGGGGTGGGTGAATGTAATTCGTTGTGTCTAGGTGGAGTGGGTTAACGTCAGTTGTGTGTCAAGGTGGGATGTGTTAACGTTAGTCGTTGTGTCTGGGTGGCATGAGTTAACGTCAGTTGTTATGTCTAGATGGGGTGGACTAACGTCAGTCGTTATTTTTAGGTGGAATAAGTTAACGTCAGTCGTTGTTTTTAGGTGGAGTGAGTTAACGTTAGTCGTTGTGTCTAGGTGGGGTGGGTTAACGTTAGTCGTTGTGTCTGGGTGGCATGAGTTAACGTCAGTTGTTGTGTCTAGGTGGGGTGGAGTAACGTCAGTCGTTATGTCTAGGTGCAATAAGTTAACGTCAGTCGTTGTTTTTAGGTGGGGTGAGTTAACGTTAGTCGTTGTGTCTAGGTGGGGTGGGTTAACGTTAGTCGTTGTGTCTAGGTGGCATGAGTTAACGTCAGTTGTTGTGTCTAGGTGGGATGGAGTAACGTCAGTCGTTATGTCTAGGTGCAATAAGTTAACGTCAGTCGTTATGTCTAGGTGCAATAAGTTAACGTCAGTCGTTGTTTTTAGGTGGGGTGAGTTAACGTTAGTCGTTGTGTCTAGGTGGGGTGGGTTAACGTTAGTCGTTGTGTCTAGGTGGCATGAGTTAACGTCAGTTGTTGTGTCTAGGTGCAATAAGTTAACGTCAGTCGTTATGTCTAGGTGCAATAAGTTAACGTCAGTCGTTGTTTTTAGGTGGGGTGAGTTAACGTTAGTCGTTGTGTCTAGGTGGGGTGGGTTAACGTTAGTCGTTGTGTCTAGGTGGGGTGGGTTAACGTTAGTCGTTGTGTCTAGGTGGGGTGGGTTAACGTTAGTCGTTGTGTCTAGGTGGCATGAGTTAACGTCAGTTGTTGTGTCTAGGTGGGGTGGAGTAACGTCAGTCGTTATGTCTAGGTGCAATAAGTTATCGTCAGTCGTTATGTCTAGGTGCAATAAGTTAACGTCAGTCGTTGTTTTTAGGTGGGGTGAGTTAACGTTAGTCGTTGTGTCTAGGTGGGGTGGGTTAACGTCAGTCGTATCCCATCCTGTTTAATCTAAGTAGAGGGAAAACAGCGACTTTGCGACGTCCCAAGTGTGAGTGACGTCCCAATGTGAGCCGAAGGCCAGTTCGGATTTCTTCGGCTAGCCTTTGTTTTGGGTAACCCTACCAAGTTTCGTGATCATAATAAAGAGCTGTGGTTGGCTAAAATAACCAATATGGCTGCCATTTATATTGAAAAATAATTATAATTAATTTTGTATTTTAACCACACAAATTAACTGTCATAGCATGAACCGAATCATTACTACGTAAGTCAGTGTCCATAAATACTACATCTTAACGACTAAATAACAAAATAACAATATATGACATTTACAGATTATGAACAATTTTGAAAGAATGACTGTAAATGGGGAGAGTGCATACGTTGAATGCGAGAGGCACTGCACTTCTAGACAAGCTGACAAGGCAGACTAGGCAGGCTCAATTTTCTCTTCTCGCTATGACTGAACATCGAGTTCAGGTAACAGATTCTTCCTTAAACAGATTCCTTCCTTCTTCCAGATAAACAGATTCTTCCTTGCTATCTATATACGTACAATAATAAACCTATATTCTATGTTGATGACTACATGATCAATCATTCTCTTTATCCTATAGAAAATGCATACTATATCTATATAATATATAAAAAGCCATTCTATTTCTCCAAAACCAAACCTCCAATTGACATGACATTTTGTACATAGGTTTGATGTTGGCCCCTAGAGGCTCACTACGAAAATACTTTCCTCTTCGACTTCAGGACTCCGTCTACCTGGCCTATAACATTCCCATTGTATTATTACGGGATTATATTAATAGATTGATTTATTTGCTTAACAGGTGTTAAATAAAATCAAATTGAATGAAATTGTGGTAGACTAAACTTTTAAAATTGAAAATAATTGAGTTCAGTACTAAATTTTATACATAGCATCAGCTATTCTAAATTAGATATAAATTGGATACAGTGTAAACTGAAAAAAATTCTTGCTGCACATTCCGGTTATATGGTATAACTAAACTCAATAGTATGACTGGTAAGGCGAGAAGGTACAGCTAGTTTTATATATACACGATAACAAATGTATACTTTATGTTTTTGGTCTCTTCGTATGTACATGTCTTCTAACTATAAGATTAACAATCCTCCACATGATCACAAATAGCGGAAAACACCAGGCAGTACTTGTGTTTTAATACTTCGTAATTTATTCTATTACTCTACCACCTAGTGGAATTTAATTTTTGACCAAAGTAACCACTTTGTGACTCCAAACAGTGGGTGTTATAAAAATTGCTAGTAAAGTTATTATTTGAAACTTTACAGTTCGACTTGTATAATACTTTGATCAAACTAAACGTTGCGTCAAACAACAATAAGAATAGAACAGTGGTAATGTGCTGGTAATATAATACAAAATGTTCTGTGAATTAGAGCCTCTGAATAGCATATTTGTAAAACTAAAGTACAATATTCTAATTAGGGGACTTGCGATGCTTTCGACTACCAATTGTCGGCTACATTTTGATGGATCGCATCAATTCGGAAATTTTACCTGCTTTGGTGGAAGGGGAACATGATCTCGGAACTTTTATAAAAATCGACCCCAATTTATAATTAGATAAATCACTATGAATAGTGTTACACCTATAATAAGTATTTATAAATTATTTAAATGTTTCCGAACATTGTTTTATAACTGTTTCATAAAAGAAAGTTAAAACCAGTTTTTGATAAAATTTTTTTATTTATATACTATTAATTTATTTATATATTGAGTTATTTTCAGTAAACGTATAAGATGTTATATAAAATGTATTATTTATATCATTTTATAAATAGAATTGGTTATCAAATAATTAAAGATTATTTACTTAGTTGTGTAAGCTGACTAAATCCGTTCTGTTAATGCTCGTATATCGTCCGTTTTCCATCCGGCCGCGAGACCTCTGCAGCATTACAAGAATGATAAATAAGAAAAGACAACAAATGGAAAAACAAAACCGAACAACACTATTTCCCAAAAATGAAAAGTCTGTTTGGAGATGTGTTACATATGGATTTTTTTCAAACATATTGCAAAAAAGTTTTAAGAAACACTCTAATGTAAATTTATTATTTAAATCATTGATTTTATACACAAATAGATTTACCCTCCATTGTTAAATTTTGAGTCTCAAAATATCAGCTGTTTTTGTAGTCCATTGTGGAGCGCTCGTGTAGACCCATGTAAATGTAATGCAGTTTAAACCAGCTGTGGTTGCGGGCCTCACTAACTAAAAAAAATACTGCCATATATATATTCCTATTAGATGGTTTATCTATTGTAGGTTTATATAATCAATGTTTAAATGTACATCAAAATTAAAATATTTACATGGAAATCTAAAGGACAAAATTAAAATTGAAGAAAAGTCTGGAATTTATGAAACTGAATGTGACAATTGCAATAATAAATATATTGGTCAAACCAAAAGAAAATTTTCAACAAGATTAAAAGAACACAAATATCATTTTAAAATTATCAAGAGGAATTAATCAGCGATAGCAAAACACTGCATCAATTTCAACCATAATTTTACAAAATGTAATTTACTAAAAGAAGTTCAAAATAAAGAACAATTAGAGAGTTACTTTGTTCGAAGAATTTTTGTTATAAGTTCAAGAACAAAATAAATAACAAAAAATAACACCAAGTTTAAATGATGTATTAGTGCAGAAGAGCGTTTGACAGTTACATTAAGGTAAGTCCAATATTACCTTAATGTAACTGTTAATAAATTAAATTAAATTAAATTAAAAATAAATTAAATTAAAAATATTATCAACCACTTAAGCATAAACATTTGTAAATTTGGTTCTTACAAAACTAAAAGTCATTGATTAAAATTTAATGACTATTAAATAATAAGACATAATATTAATTCAAACATATTTCAAAAAGGAAAATAAAAAACAATTGTTTTTATTGTTTATCAGAGAAGTGCAAAAATAAACAACAAAGAGAGGTATACATTATTAAAGTCAAATATTTTATAATTCAGTTAGATCATACCGTTAAACACATTGTACATTTAAGAACTTTCCTATTCTGATTGTGTTGGGGAGAAAACACGTAGGTTTTGTTGGACTGGACTTTTGGTATGCATGGTTTGGGGTTCTAACGTTGTAGTTGGGCGTATTTTGAGGTTGATATAGTGAAGTATGGATGTTTGAGTAAGAGGAAAGGGGGTTAATTTTGAAGGGATAGTAGTTGTACTTCATTACTTATGTATTGCTGTGAGTAGTTCGATACATTTGGGGTTGTGGGCTGGAAAAATAGCATCATTGGTGGAGGAGTATTAGATGAATTGCACAATGGCCATACGAGCCCACATTTTTTTATTAACTAGGAGATTTTTCATTATTGGCAGAAAGATAGTTACAAATTCTTTTAATTCTTATTCTTCCCATGATTTAATTTTGATGTCTCTGTCACTGTACTCTCAAAGTTTTATCAAATCAAATCAAAAATAACTTTATTGCCTTAAAAACAATATACATGCATTGGCTTACGTCAATATTAAGCATTGTACAAAACTAATATATACATTAATTACAGTGTAACAGTGTAGCCTAATAACTGGTTATTTAAAAATTTATTAACTGAATAAAAACATTTTTCTATTAAAAATGATTTGAGACTACGTTTAAACTTAACAACGTCTCCCACAGCCTTAAGGTCGTCATTTAGGGCATTATATAAAATAACAGCATTATAATATGTATGTTTTTTTTAAAAAAACAGTATCGTTACAAAAAATAACTTAACAAGTACAAATTGGAAACTAAACTGAATCAGTCACGTTATGTGGATGTTCACTCAGGGGTTGGAGAGGGGGAGTTTTATGTTGCGACTGATCGCTTAATGTGGCCGGTGCCACAAGTCAACACGGGTTCCATTTTTTTTGTCACTTGGTTGCAGCGACCAGAAGCCTGATGCGTTAGAAATCTGGTCGCTGGCCGCTGGCCGCTGGTCGCATAATGTGGCCATCTCCATTTCGTGGTCGCATGCGACCAAGTCGGCAATAAAGATGACGAGGGTGTGACTGGGAGGACACATTAGTATCATTCAGTTCTTTGACTTGTACAATCATGTTTTGGCCTAGTGAGAGTAGGCTGTTAAACGTCATAGGTAGACGTAGTTTTTAATATTTTCATAAGAATTAAAATATTAATTTTGAAGACATCTGGTTAGCAAGGTCATTTAACAGCGCTTCATTGTAACAGCTATCCATAAAGCAAAAAACAATGTCTCTTCGTAAATTCGTAAACAATAATATATAAACACCACTGAAGCCGAGTTACAGAGTATCAGATGCACTATTGCAGATCCATAGTACAATAGAGGGAACATTCTATGAAAAGGGCATGTCAAGTGTTTGGTTGTTATGAAATCCAAGATGGCGTAGTACACCTTGAACTCTCGGTGCACTACTTATCCGCGTTTTTCTACGCGGCAATGATCAAGATGATGTTTTATGTATGAGTCGTGATGGACGGTAGGTTGCCGTCCTTGTTAAAGTATTTCGTGCATCGCGCAGTACCTACGCTGTTACATGATACATACAAACTCACCTTAATTTACAGAAACTAAGGGTTTAACTTAAAACCTAGTTTCTCATAATCTCCTCTTATATGACATTTACAACAAAGGACGCTATATATTTGTTAACCATAAGTCTTCACGGCATGTACTACTCTCCGTTCACACTTTAGTTGAGACTATGGGCGCTGAATTGCCCATGCAATTGTAATTGAGCTTCCGCGCTACTAGCCAAGTACAAAACATTCACAGATTGTGAATTTATATCAGACAAACATACTTCTACGTTAGTTTTAAAGTAGTTTTTTTTTAGTAATTTGTGCGTTGTAATAAATTACCAAATATTAAAAATATATAAAATAAATCAGTAATGTTGTTTTAATTTACAAAGCTGATTATAACTACAAAAAATATTTACTCAAAAAAATCTTCGTCATTTTAAAATAAAAGAAATCTTACGAGTATTAAACGTGTCTATTGTTTTGTTTTGATCTTTTATGCTCATATTTTTTAGTGTTTTCAATTTTAATAAATTAATGACAAATTATGTTGCCTTTATTAAATACAGTTACTGTAATAGATATTATCTGAGCTTTAATAAATACTCTGCTGTCGATATTAATTAATTTTAAATTCATTTTACATGAATTATGATTCCCACTATCGATGACAGTTACACTGAGAGCGATATACTCGTAAAACGCCGTTTTATTATATGTGATGCATTTAGGATAGACAGTAGCCCGGCGACAGTCTATAGCCCACACAGTCTCAACTAAAGTGTGAACGGAGAGTAGGTTTCTATGTTTGAACATGCATATTGTACAAACTACATTAAATCTACATTCAAACATGTAAATCAGGCACAAGTTCAGAACATGAATATTATCACTTAAATTGAGACCGTAAATAGCCATTAACAAATATAATATACCCTTGATAATGTTATATAGAGTAGAATCCAAACTATTTATATGCCTAGAAATTGAGAAAAGTTTAGGAATTTAATAATTTGGGAATTTAACCTTTAACTAATTGTTGAGACTGACGAAAGAAAATATGGAATACAACGTATTCTGTATTCTCATTAAATACACATAAATACTTCACCTATTACAAAGAAGTATTTTCAAAACAAAATAAATAGGATAATTATTTAATTATAATGATACGTTCATTTTTGTTCAACCTTCTATAGATTAGTAAATCTCCATTTGAGATTTGCAGTATCTCCTCCAAAATAGATATGAAACTACTCTTAACTCATAAAAAGCTTTTAAAATATCAATTTGAGTAATTTATAGACATTTTTCGAGAGTCGATGATCCTATTAGAAGAATATTGCCAATATCACAGATCTAAACGTACCTTAGTTCTCTTAAGTTTCTTTTGGCGTAAAGATAATGCATTCAAGATGACATTTAATATGGGAAACCTAATTGCTTGTTAATATGTGAGTGAAGTTGTTTTTGTTGATTTTTATTAATTTTAATTGTAATTGTAAAAGTTATTCTTATTGCTTAAGGATGTTCGTTTTTTTCCAAACTGTGAAGTTTAAAATGGTAAATAAACCATTTTGGCAGACTATTTATATTTATTAGGGTGGGCCGAAAAACATTTTTTTTTTAGTTTTAATACCATGGAAAACTTGCAAAATATTAATAGAAAAAATATATAATTTTTTTTAAATTGGTTAACATCTTCCGGTTGCGCATCGGCCTTAAAGTTCAATTTTTCCAAAATTGAAAAAAACATTTTTTTTTTTAATTTTTTGCAATGTAATAGTTTGTAATATCTTAACGTAGAGCCTGAAAACACAGTGTTTTCATTTGGATTAGATTGCTTTATATCTTTCGGTCACGCAAAAGCTAAAAAATATTCAAAAATACTGGAAATTTCACATTTTTACAATTTTTTTCAGGTCCAAATTTCATTATTTTTTTTTCGTAATAGTTACAATATTTTTGTTTTAGATTAAAACAACACTGTCTTTAAATTTGTCGTGATAAAATTAACATCTTCCGGTCGCGCAACAGCTTAGAAACTATCGTGTACAGTGTGCGAAACAGGCCGGGAGGAAACTTTACAGCCCGGCTCAGTCTACGTTGGTCACATTACTCCTGATTCGGGAAGCTCTGAACAAATTCTCAAGTCTCTAATTTATTATCTAGGTGAGCATAGTATTTCGCTTGACAATCTAGTGGTCGTTAGATGTGATGGTACTGCCGTCAACACAGGATTAAAAGGTGGCCTGATTCGCCGAGTTGAAATTCATTTAAAGAAACCTGTACAATGGGCAATTTGCCTCCTCCATTTCAATGAGTTGCCATTCCGGCACCTGTACGAGCACTTGGATGGCAAGACAACCGGGCCTAGTACTTCTAGAGGGACAATCGGTGAAAAACTAGTTGACTGCCAAAAACTGCCGGTGGTTAACTTCAAGAGTATTAGTTGTCAGATTCCAGAGGTAGACAGAAATGTGCTTAGCAAAGACCAAGAATACCTGCTTGATATTTCAACTGTAATACAATCTGGAACCTGTAAAGGAGATTTGGCTCTGCGAGATTCTGGACAATTATCACATGCGAGGTGGTTGACTAAAGCCAATTGAACTTTGCGATTGTACGTGAGTGAAGAAAGCCTGTCAGCTGAACTTCAAGAACTTGTTTCATTTATTTTGAAATCCTACATGCCAATTTGGTTTGATATCAAAAAAAGTAAACACTTTGCAGACGGCCCAAAACTTGTTTACCAAGCAATTGAATCCACCAGATATTTGCCAGAACCTTTGCTCAAAGTTGTCGAACCAGTGATCGAGCGAAATGGGTTTTTCGCCCATCCTGAAAATTTGCTGTTGACCATGATTGAGGACGATAATAAAGACATCAGACAGCTAGGACTTCGCAGAATCCTGAAGGCGAGAAAAATAGATTCTCAAAGAAAGACAGTAAGGACGTTCACGCCTCCAAAAATAAATTTTCAAGCGAAAGTTTACTTTGATATTGTAAACTGGATGAGCTGTGAACTATCTTCCCCCCCTCTGTTGGCCAATATCAGTGATGACGAAATAAAATCTTACATCAACAGTGACTCTATCCCTGACTGGAATATCAATTACAAGGAGTTACCAGTACACACACAGGCCGTGGAACGCTGTGTTAAGCTTATCACGGAAGCATCGGGTAAAGTTTATGGAGCTGAAGCAAGAGATGGATTTATCAGAAGCACCCTATTGTGCAGATCAGCCATGCCAGAATTCAAGAGCAAGTGTGTTTTTAAAGTGCCCTCGGCTAAAAAATAGAGACATTGACTGAGCCAATGGAATGAATAATTTAATAACTTGATTATTGCAGCTTTTTAAAATATAGAGGAAGTTTATAAGTTCCATGGTCGTTGTTATTACCACCCAATATGTCACACAAACATAACTTTGTTTTTTAGGTACCAATTTTCTATAAAAATTAGGTCATTGCGCGACTGGAAGATGTGAATTTTATAACGCCAAATTAAAAGATAGTGTTCTTCTAAGCTAAAATAAAAATATCGTAACTATTACGAAAAAAAAATTAAATTAAGACTTTCCAAAAAATCCTCAAAATGTGAAATTTTCAATATTTTGGCCTGTTTTGGAGCTTTTGCGCGACTGGAAGATATAAAGCAATCTAATCCAAATTAAAACACTGTGTTTTTAGGCTCCACGTTAAGATATTACAAACTATTACATTGCAAAAAATATAAAATATGATTTTTTCTATTTTTGAAAAAATGATTTTTTTTCAAAAAAATACAAACTTTAAGGCCGGTGCGCGACCGGAAGATATTAACCGATTTAAAAAAAATTTGTATATATATTTTTCTATTAATATTTTGCAAGTTTTCCGTGGTATTACAACTAAAAAAAAAAAAAAATTTCGGCCCACCCTAATATTTATACGCAACCTTGGAGGTTATATTTTCCCCACATTATAATTTTTTATTCCTATACGTTTTTATAACCAATAGTTGATAGAACATTTTATGCATTATCCTGAATGTTCTTTTTTACTTGTCTATATCAGGTTTAGTGCAAGCGGGTATTGCACATATCAGGCTGAGTAGGAGATAATTAGCATAATTAACTGTACTTTAAGGTTATTGGTATTTTATAATCTATAATACTCTTTTTGTGCGAATTTATGTGTTTTTTATGTATGCATGATAATAATACATAAAAAAACAATTAATAAATAATTATATCATATCAGTAATAACTGATATGATATAATTATTTATTAAATTAGTAGATAAATTTTAGGTATAGTGTAATTAATTTATAGGTGTATTGTAAATATCAGCCTGAGTAGAGGAGGTACATAGCACATAGTACTTAAGGGAGATGGGTATTTTATAATATTATTATGTTCACTCTTTTTACGCAAATCTATGTGTTATGTGTCCAAAGCCAAACTGAATGGTTTGGTCGGGGAAGCTGGGCCGACAGCGATACACAAGTACCAACTTGTCGGGGTAGAGAGTGGGGCGGTCGCAGATCGCTAACTCGACTATGGGGAGCTGCAGACCTACCCTCAATGCATTCCTGATGGAATAGTTGAGGGTAATCAGTGTAAAAACTGATTCTCTATGTGAGTAGGTGTAGACAAGTACAGTTAAAATAAATATTAGTCACATTTTGAGCAGGTCCGATTCTATAACTAACAAAGTGGAAGGATATCGTCTATGTTTAAGCGATGATGTTATTACAGATTTTTTAATAATGCTCAATGGTTCTAAAATATATTCGGATGCTCCACTCCATGCAATAATGCCATATTATTGTACATATGTAAAATAAACTGTTTTTAATTCATTATAATATAAAATTTGTCCAAGTTGAAAAAAGATACAAATCATGTTCCTTAATTTAGATTTTAGATAGGTAACATGTTGTCTGCTATCAAACGTTACCCACCCTCTCAATGTGTTGACAGTGGCAAGTGATGCTGGCAGGAGTGCGATCACACTAGACGGGAGGATCGCTCGCAGGCCTCAGTGCTATCGGCATACACTTAGTTATAGTGCCGTTCATCGTTAATATGCGATCACACTAGACGGGAGGATCGCTCGCAGGCCTCAGTGCTATCGGCATACACTTAGTTATAGTGCCGTTCATAGTTAATATGCGATCACACTAGACGGGAGGATCGCTCGCAGGCCTCAGTGCTATCGGCATACACTTAGTTATAGTACCGTTCATCGTTAATATGCGATCACACTAGACGGGAGGATCGCTCGCAGGCCTCAGTGCTATCGGCATACACTTAGTTATAGTGCCGTTCATCGTTAATATGCGATCACACTAGACGGGAGGATCGCTCGCAGGCCTCAGTGCTATCAGCATACACTTAGTTATAGTGCCGTTCATCGTTAATATGCGATCACACTAGACGGGAGGATCGCTCGCAGGCCTCAGTGCTATCGGCATACACTTAGTTATAGTGCCGTTCATCGTTAATATGCGATCACACTAGACGGGAGGATCGCTCGCAGGCCTCAGTGCTATCGGCATACACTTAGTTATAGTGCCGTTCATTGTTAATATGCGATCACACTAGACGGGAGGATCGCTCGCAGGCCTCAGTGCTATCGGCATACACTTAGTTATAGTGCCGTTCATCGTTAATATGCGATCACACTAGACGGGAGGATCGCTCGCAGGCCTCAGTGCTATCGGCATACACTTAGTTATAGTGCCGTTCATCGTTAATATGCGATCACACTAGACGGGAGGATAGTAGTGAAATGGTGGGCGTTTGAGACTCACTTTGACCTTTGGACTTTCAAGATGGCGGCGGTCACGTGACCGGATCCAAGATGGCGGCCGGAACCGGATCCAAGATGGCGGCCGGATCCAAGATGGCGGCGCCCATTTCCCGCCAAATTTTCTAACCTCACTTTTCCTAACCTCAAATTTCCCGCCAAATTTCCCTCAAATTTCCCGAATTTCCCTCAAATTTCCCGAATTTCCTGGAATTCCCCCAAATTCCCGATTTTCCCGAAATTACCTTACTTTTTCCCCAATTTTCCCGATTTTCCTCCAAATTCCCAAATTTCCCTCCAAATTCCCACATCATACTATATGAAATTCACTGTTAACCTTGTTATACTATATAAAATTCATTGTTAACCTAACTTTTTCCGTGTTATACTATATAAAATGCACTGTTAACCTTGTTATACTATATAAGATACACTATATAAAATACAGTCTTAACCTAACTTTTTCTATATTATACTATATAAAATGCACTTTTTTGTCCAATATGGCGTCTTTTTCCATGTTATACTATATAAAATTCACTTTTTTTGTCCAATATGGCATCTTTTTCCATGTTATACTATATAAAATTCACTTTTTTTGTCCAATATGGCGTCTTTCCCACCCAAAATTCCTTATCCAATATGGCGGACTATACACTATAATAAATGTAAAAAGATGACAACCGGATCCAAGATGGCGGGTACTTCCGGCGACCGTCGGCTACCTTCGTACGCTCTTAGCCTATGATGCACACGTCGTCTGCTGGTCGGGCGCGCATGCGCACCTTGTTACTCATATATACACTATAATAAATGCAATGTGGCTGACGTGATCGCAGCGCCCCTAGCGGCAACGTCGATCGGAGCGGACCTGGTGGCATCAGCTGTGCGTGGGTGACGCATGCGCATGGACTTGCTACTCTGTGGCAATATACACCATAACAAAGCGTGCATGCGCGGGAACTTGCTACTCTACTCATATATACACTATAACAAATGCAATACTCTATGTGGCTGACATGATCGTAGCGCACCTAGCAGCGAAACATAATATATATTAAACAAATTAGACAAAAAGCCGAATAAAAAAAAAAAAACAACCTTGTGTCCGAGTGGTTCCGCATCCGACTCACATGTCCTTCACAAACTACACACTATGTCATAAAGTCCCTTTTACCATCTATTGTGACTTTGAATCCTACATTGTGCCTATAGACACATCTTTGAACGATCCATCTACGTCACACACGACAAACACTGAAGTCGGGTACGCTACCCACTGGACTTCGAAGGGTTGATAGCTTTTTGTCTAATTTGTTTAATATATATTATGTTTCGCTGCTAGGTGCGCTACGATCATGTCAGCCACATAGAGTATTGCATTTGTTATAGTGTATATATGAGTAGAGTAGCAAGTTCCCGCGCATGCACGCTTTGTTATGGTGTATATTGCCACAGAGTAGCAAGTCCATGCGCATGCGTCACCCACGCACAGCTGATGCCACCAGGTCCGCTCCGATCGACGTTGCCGCTAGGGGCGCTGCGATCACGTCAGCCACATTGCATTTATTATAGTGTATATATGAGTAACAAGGTGCGCATGCGCGCCCGACCAGCAGACGACGTGTGCATCATAGGCTAAGAGCGTACGAAGGTAGCCGACGGTCGCCGGAAGTACCCGCCATCTTGGATCCGGTTGTCATCTTTTTACATTTATTATAGTGTATAGTCCGCCATATTGGATAAGGAATTTTGGGTGGGAAAGACGCCATATTGGACAAAAAAAGTGAATTTTATATAGTATAACATGGAAAAAGATGCCATATTGGACAAAAAAAGTGAATTTTATATAGTATAACATGGAAAAAGACGCCATATTGGACAAAAAAGTGCATTTTATATAGTATAATATGGAAAAAGTTAGGTTAAGACTGTATTTTATATAGTGTATCTTATATAGTATAACAAGGTTAACAGTGCATTTTATATAGTATAACACGGAAAAAGTTAGGTTAACAATGAATTTTATATAGTATAACAAGGTTAACAGTGAATTTCATATAGTATGATGTGGGAATTTGGAGGGAAATTTGGGAATTTGGAGGAAAATCGGGAAAATTGGGGAAAAAGTAAGGTAATTTCGGGAAAATCGGGAATTTGGGGGAAAATCGGGAATTTTGGGGAATTCCAGGAAAAGCGTGGGAAATTTGGGAATTTGGCGGGAAATTTGAGGTTAGGAAAAGTGAGGTTAGAAAATTTGGCGGGAAATGGGCGCCGCCATCTTGGATCCGGTCACGTGACCGCCGCCATCTTGAAAGTCCAAAGGTCAAAGTGAGTCTCAAACGCCCACCATTTCACTACTTATAATAATTTGATAGTGGCACTTTGCTCGTCTAATACCAGTACATTAAAATTTAACTTAAATTAATTTACATTGTAATAAAAATAATATAAAAAGGTATGCACCACTCGATGTGCGTTTCTACAAGATCATCTGATCAATTGGAAAAGGAGTTTTTTTTAATTCTGCAGCCCCTCCACCGCTGCAGAAAGTGATGGCCTTCCGAAAAATCACACTAGTTGCCATCTCCTAAAAATTAAAAAAAATTCAAAAAATAAAATGAAGTGACAGAGTGTCAAATTTAGAATAGAAAAAAATATTCACCAGGGATCCACCAGGAATCTAGAATCTGAAGGGATAGCTAGAAGTGTTTTCAAAACACAAACAACATGAATATTTGATAAGGAGATTTTCATCACAATTTTGACATTTAGTTGTCAGTTCCGGTAATCGTTCCAACCACTCTCTCTCATGCATGGGTCCAAAGATGGCTGTGTGTAACTGATTGTCATTATAGGTATAAAAATTGTTCCATATTATCTCTCCATAGTAACAAAAATTGCCTTTCATCTGTCTACAATCCTCACACAATTCTTCACCTTGCCACGTAAAGTATCTTTTGACTACAGTTGTGCATCTAGCTTGGTGTTCTCGTGTTATATCCCAACGAACAGTAAGGGGGACTTGTCCGCGTATAGCCGACTGAATGTCGCGAAGGTCATCAAATTGAGACGTGAATCTGGTAAGACACATTTGGTACAATGAGGGAACCATGGTGCCTGTACCTTTCGAACAACTGAACAAGTGTGGATTGAAGCGGCAACCTAATCAGGCGAGGTCGTAGCGGTTATCATAAACCACAATGCATTTTTGTTACGCTTTTCATATAAATAAATGGTGCACTTTGTGTGGGAATTGAACCGATCAAACTTGACCTTTATGTCTGGAGAGGGAGTGAGAGGTGTCATACTTGCTGCAATTTGATAAAATGCAGGATTTTCTTCTGATTGAGGTGACAAAAATAAACAATGCGGCTAGTGAGACTAGACCTATTGGGGTCCTGAAAAAGAGTCGTTTGTAGCGTATACTTAAATTTTTTTTTCTGACTTGTTTTTTTATTGTGGAAGTTTTAAGTCATTTAGTTGTGTTCAATTCAATCGAAGTAAAAAACAACATTGTGTCCGAGTGGTTTCGCATCCGACTCCTAACCGTACTGACTGAACATGTGACCATTTCCCGTCGGTTCAATACCACAGGAACCGACCTCCTTACTGTTCTGACCGAACATAAAACCCACCTAGCCACACATGCTACAGTAATGTACCATTTGACTCCCAGAGTCTGATTTTAACTGGATCGACCCGCAAGACATTGATAAATTAAATATTAGAGAAATACCAGATAATGCGGAAATGGGATATATTTGTTGAGTCGGGTACGCTAACCACTGGACTACGAAGAGTTGATAGCTTTTTGTCTAATTTGTTTAATATATATTTATGTTTCGCTGTTGGGAGCGCTGTGATCACGTCAGCCACATAGAGTATATGGAGTAGTGTATGGAATATTAAATTTGTATACATGAGTAGAGTAACAAGGGGCGCATGCGTGCCCGACCAGCAGACGACGTGTGCATCATAGGCTAAGAGCGTACGAAGGTAGCCAACGGTCGCCGGAAGTACACGAAGGGAAAGACCGCCATCTTGGATCCGGTTGTCATCTTTTTACATTTATTATAGTGTAAAGTCCGCCATATTGGATAAGGAATTTTGGAGGGAATTTTGGGTGGGAAAGACGCCATATTGGACAAAAAAGTCCATTTTATATAGTATATCATGGAAAAAGACGCCATATTGGACAAAAAAAGTCCATTTTATATAGTCTAACATGGCATATTGGACAAAAAAGTCCATTTTATATAGTCTAACAAGGGAATTTGGGGGGGAAATGTGGGTAATGTGAGGGAAATTGGGTGGAAATATGAGGGGAAATGTGGGAAATTTGGGAATTAGAGGGAAATTTGAGGGTTATTTGGGGGTAATGTGTGGGAAATTTGAGGGAAATTCGGGAAATTTGAGGGAAATTCGGGAAATTTGAGGTAAATTCGGGAAATTTGAGGGAAATTTGGCGGGAAATTTGAGGTTAGGAAAAGTGAGGTTAGAAAATTTGGCGGGAAATGAGCGCCGCCATCTTGGATCCGGTTCCGGCCGCCATCTTGGATCCGGTCACGTGACCGCCGCCATCTTGAAAGTCCAAAGGTCAAAGTGAGTCTCAAACGCCCACCATTTCACTACTGAGGATCGCTCGCAGGCCTCAGTGCTATCGGCATACACTTAGTTATAGTGCCGTTCATCGTTAATATGCGATCACACTAGACGGGAGGATCGCTCGCAGGCCTCAGTGCTATCGGCATACACTTAGTTATAGTGCCGTTCATCGTTAATATGCGATCACACTAGACGGGAGGATCGCTCGCAGGCCTCAGTGCTATCGGCATACACTTAGTTATAGTGCCGTTCATCGTTAATATGCGATCACACTAGACGGGAGGATCGCTCGCAGGCCTCAGTGCTATCAGCATACACTTAGTTATAGTACCGTTCATCGTTAATATGCGATCACACTAGACGGGAGGATCGCTCGCAGGCCTCAGTGCTATCGGCATACACTTACATATAGTGCCGTTCATCGTTAATATGCTTTCACAAAACCAGATCTCGAGCAGCATCCTGAAACACTACAGCCGTATCGTCCACGAACAATAAAAATGTTCCAGAAATGTCTAATTTGTCAAGGTTGTTGATATAAATAAAAAAATAATAATGGCCCAAGGGTACTTTCTTGAACCACACCATAATCTACCTATCGAGGAACGCTATGTTGTTAATTTATATAATAAATCATTCGCCAGCCGTTTAAATAACTAATAAACCAGTTTAAAGCTACTCCTTTTATCTCTAACCTTTTATCTCTAACATAATTTTTAAACAGTAGTTTTCTGTCAACTGAATCGAAAGCGTTTGCCAAATCAATGAAAACTAATAACACTTTAAAATTATCATTTAATGAGTATATCAATAATTTGTTAATGAGATAAAGTGTGTCTGAAGTATTTAAACTTTTTCTAAAACCTTATTGTGAAGCTGAAATAAGATTGTTTGTTTCTGAGTTATTTTGCAGTTGGATTCAAACGCTCCTCGAGTACTTTACCTCAGCAAAGAAATGGGCCTATAGTTATTTATATAGGATTTATTATTATATTTATATAAAGGTATAACTTTTGCAAGTTTTAATTTGTCAGAAAAATGGCAGAATTTATATTAAGATTAATAAATTTAGCTTTAAAGAATCCAATAAATGTGCACTATTACTCTTTAGTATGGCAGTAGGGAAATAATTACATCCAGGAGCATCCCTGCCACACACCTTCCAACCTGGCTATCGGTGACCGGCTCCAAACGGAGCTCTGAGTCATCAACCATGGCCGGCCGTGGTAACTCTTTCGCTGAATTAAAACAAACTCGAGAGAAAAAATATCGTTGAAAGAGTAGGCCACTTGCACTCCAACCTCGCCACTACTAGTAGAATCAGTCTGTTTTATGAAATCTTGAATAAAAAAAACAGATTTAGATTTACTATTATCACCCCAATAGTGTCTGTAAGTGTTTACAGTCCAGGCAATATTGGAAGCTCAGTTTCAAAACGACAGTTTATAATAGTGGGTTTTTAAATGGTTTTATTCCATCCGTTAATGGACGATGACCTTCAAAAAAGCAACATACATTTAAATATTATGAAAATATAAGGAGCATTCGTGTTTAACTATCTTTTACTAATCTGGGAAATCAATAAATTAATGTTGATTTATTAGGAAGTTTTAATTACGTATATTGTTTTCAGTAATTTGACGAACAAAAATAATTGTTTTTACAATTAAGTTTAACTTTATTTTTCAAATAAGCTAGAAAGATTAATAAACTTCAATTTACATAGGAATGTCATCTTGTGATAACATTATGAATCATGTATGAAAATAGCTTTTATTCACTGGGAGACTGAAGACGTCCTTGTGATTGATGGACACTAGTCGGTACATACTATATTTACTTTTGAATGACGCAAGCACACAAAAACGAATGACAATGTAGGTAGAATAGCAAACAGGCCGACATAGAGCAATGAGCATCTGGTCGGTTTTTACACAGAGTAAGCTCCGAATGTAATGTTTTTTGATGAGAGTAGAACATTCTTTGGGAGGATTTTAACCAGTTAAAACGAGATAAGGACATTTTTTGTTGACAGTCGAGTTCATTTTATAATTGCGGAACGTTGTAGACTTCGTAGAGCTTGCAGTGAGATTGATTGCAAGATTTGAAGTTCATGTCATTTAATAGTCGGAATACGTCCTTGAAGCAGTTTCCAGGTTTTTATTCAATGAGCTGAGGTCATTGTTTCCAATAACAATGTTCTTCTAGAGCAATATTTTATTTTTTGTTCAGAACAGAATTTCTTGCGTAAGAACTTCTAAGAATTGATTTAATGCCGTTAACGAGGCCATTATTTATGTTCTTTTCAAATATAATTTATATAAATGAAAAATAATTAATAGTCCCCAACATAGCATGGTACATTTCCTAATTCTTTCATATTTCAATTAAATCTGTTGACTACGTTAACAATTTCAAACAAATTTTTTCTAACGTCTGTAGGCATATTATCAAATATGTTTGAAAAACCTATTTCAAAATGTTAAAAAATCATGATGGATTATGATTTTTTTTAACAATTTGAAATAAGTTTTTCAAACATATTTGATTAACCTGTTAGAAAATGATATGATGGAATAGATCGTCCGGGCTAGAGGTATCAAGAAATAACTAACTCGTTTGGTATAACAATGTAATATTTATTTTAAAATAACTATGCTAACATGTTACAAATACAACCAAGATTGTTATCTTATCTAGTAAAGCTCGATGTGATCACCATAAGTCGCTCTCACACGGTATTCAATATACCACCATGTGTTTGCGAGCATTTCTGGCGTTATCCTCTCAACTGCAGCCACAATCCTATGCCTTAGTTCCCGTAAACATTGTACTCTTTCCTGGTACACGAAATCTTTGATGAACCCCTATGCAAAGAAACCCAAAGGGGTCAGATCTGGCGATCTTGCCGGCCATGCAATTGGCCCTCTTCTACCTATCCAACGACCAGGGAATTGCTCATTAAGAAAATCCCGAACATCATTGTGGTAGTGTGGTGGAGCACCGTCTTGCTGGAAAATGTTTGTTCTGGCATTTGGGGTACTGCAAAGTTTTGTAACATGTCCAAATAAATGTGGCCTGTTACTGTTTGTTCAGTGAAAAGAAATGGCCCAATAATTGCATTGTGTATCAGTCCCAGCAAAAAATTTGTTTTTGGTGTGTCTCTTTCATGCATTACTGAGGCATGCGGATTTCTTGATCCCCAAATACGACAGTTGTGTCGGTTTATTAATCCACTGAGGTGAAAAGTAGCCCCGTCACTGAAAAGTACATTTTGAAGAAATGTGGGATTTTCATTAATGCAATCCAACATCTCGTTAGCATATTCTAGTCTCAAAGGACGATCATTTGGCATTATCTGGTGAAGTAGCTGAATCTTATATGCACGGAATTTGAGCCTTTTATGTAAAATGTCATGAACTGTTGATTTAGGAAGTTGCAGTAATCTAGAATATGATCTAATTGATGTACGTGGAGTTTGATTAAAAAAATTGCGCACGTTGTTAGTTGCTTGTACACTTACTTGCTTCTTTACATGCTTTCCAGTTCTTTTTAATCAAAGTTCCATTAGCTTGAAGTGTTCTGTCCCACAGTAAGATTGCCTTTGAAGTTGGTGGATTAATGTTGTAATCACGACGAGCCCGACGTTGAACACGAGTTACAGATTTGTACTCTGCAAGCCACAACACGCACTGTACCCTTTGTTGTAGGGTCCACATTTTTTTAACATAAGAAACGTACAGCCAAATGACAACCGTGACGCAGAATGACTACCGTCAATTATACGAATTTAAAGCCAATAATGGTGTTGTAATCAGCTGACTTCTCAGTAAAAATCATCATAAGGCTGATAATCACATTAGTGGCTAAGTTGTTGTTACCGTCAGAGATGAATCAGCTTGGTCACATGGAAAGACGGAATTTTCTTTAACTGGTAATTTTTTGGCATTGTGTGTGAGATATGACCGTTAAACTTTACACATACAATCTTGGTATTATTATTTACCATTTGTAGTTTTAATTGAAACAAACAAAATTTAACACCCTGGATGGGAATATTTATTTATTTATTGATACCTCTAGCCCGGACACCCTGTATATCATTTTCTAACATGTTAATCGTATATACTATGCATGATCTGCTCAATACACAAGATTTATTATAGACACAATCATTACACATCGGTCAAATGATCTGTTTTTCGGTTAACGTAAACTGTTAGATATTTTGTCCCGTACTTTTTGTTGTTGTTTGAACTCACTCTCACGCACAGGTATATTTGAACTATATGAGATTTTTTCCGTTTTTATACTTATTTTTATAACTTGGTTTGGTTTATTGGTTATAAAGATGATTTGATTTACTTACAAACTGCTAATAAGTAAGTGGTCACCCAACGCTTGAAACACCACTCAAGTGGCAATCTTCGGTTGAGGTAAAATGTATTGTGTCCGGTACTTACAAACCACTGATAAGTAAATGGTCACCCAACGCTTTAAATACACTAAAGTGGTGTTCTTTGGTTGACGTAAACTGTTAGATACTGTGTCCCGTACTTACAAACCGCTGATAAGTAAGTGGTCACCCAACGCTTGAGATACACTCAAGTGGTGTTCTCGGTTGACGTAAACTGTTAGATACTGTGTCCCGTAATTACAAACCGCTGATAAGTGGTCACCCAACGCTTGAGATACACTCAAGTGGTGTTCTTCGGTTGACGTAAACTGTTAGATACTGTGTCCCGTACTTACAAACCGCTGATAAGTAAGTGGTCACCCAACGCTTGAGATACACTCAAGTGGTGTTCTCGGTTGACGTAAACTGTTAGATACTGTGTCCCGTAATTACAAACCGCTGATAAGTGGTCACCCAACGCTTGAGATACACTCAAGTGGTGTTCTTCGGTTGACGTAAACTGTTAGATACTGTGTCCCGTACTTACAAACCGCTGATAAGTAAGTGGTCACCCAACGCTTGAGATACACTCAAGTGGTGTTCTTAGGTTGTCGAAAACTGTTAGATACTGTGTCCGTACTTACAAACCTCTGATAAATAAGTGGTCACCCAACGCTTGAGATACACTCAAGTGGTGTTCTCGGTTGACGTAAACAGTTAGATACTGTGTCCCGTACTTACAAACCGCTGATAAGTTAGTGATCACCCAACACTTGAGATACACTCAAGTGGTGTTCTCGGTTGACGTAAACAGTTAGATACTGTGTCCCGTACTTACAAACCGCTGATAAGTAAGTGGTCACCCAACGCTTGAGATACACTCAAGTGGTGTTCTCGGTCGACGTAAACTGTTAGATACTGTGTCCCGTAATTACAAACCGCTGATAAGTAAGTGGTCACCCAACGCTTGAGATACACTCAAGTGGTGTTCTCGGTCGACGTAAACTGTTAGATACTGTGTCCCGTAATTACAAACCGCTGATAAGTAAGTGGTCACCCAACGCTTGAGATACACTCAAGTGGTGTTCTCGGTCGACGTAAACTGTTAGATACTGTGTCCCGTAATTACAAACCGCTGATAAGTAAGTGGTCACCCAACGCTTGAGATACACTCAAGTGGTGTTCATAGGTTGACGTAAACTGTTAGATACTGTGTCCCGTACTTACAAACCGCTGATAAGTAAGTGGTCACCCAACGCTTGAGATACACTCAAGTGGTGTTCTTAGGTTGACGTTAACTGTTAGATACTGTGTACCGTACTTACAAACCGCTGATAAGTAAGTGGTCACCCAACGCTTGAGATACACTCAAGTGGTGTTCTCGGTCGACGTAAACTGTTAGATACTGTGTCCGGTACTTACAAACCGCTGATAAGTAAATGGTCACCCAACGCTTGAGATACACTCAATTGGTGTTCTCGGTTGACGTAAACTGTTAGATACTGTGTCCCGTACTTACAAACCGCTGATAAGTAAGTGGTCACCCAACGCTTGAGATACACTCAATTGGTGTTCTCGGTTGACGTAAACTGTTAGATACTGTGTCCCGTACTTACAAACCGCTGATAAGTAAGTGGTCACCCAACGCTTGAGATACACTCAATTGGTGTTCTCGGTTGACGTAAACTGTTAGATACTGTGTCCCGTACTTACAAACCGCTGATAAGTAAGTGGTCACCCAACGCTTTAGATACACTCAAGTGGTGTTCTTAGGTTGACGTTAACTGTTAGATACTGTGTACCGTACTTACAAACCGCTGATAAGTAAGTGGTCACCCAACGCTTGAGATACACTCAATTGGTGTTCTCGGTTGACGTAAACTGTTAGATACTGTGTCCCGTACTTACAAACCGCTGATAAGTAAGTGGTCACCCAACGCTTGAGATACACTCAATTGGTGTTCTCGGTTGACGTAAACTGTTAGATACTGTGTCCCGTACTTACAAACCGCTGATAAGTAAGTGGTCACCCAACGCTTTAGATACACTCAAGTGGTGTTCTTAGGTTGACGTTAACTGTTAGATACTGTGTACCGTACTTACAAACCGCTGATAAGTAAGTGATCACCCAACGCTTGAGATACATTCAAGTGGTGTTCACGGTTGACGTAAACTGTTAGATACTGTGTCCCGTACTTACAAACCACTGATAAGTAAGTGGTCACCCAACGCTTGAGATACACTCAAGTGGTGTTCTCGGTTGACGTAAACTGTTAGATACTGTGTCCCGTACTTACAAACCGCTGATAAGTAAGTGGTCACCCAACGCTTGAGATACACTCAATTGGTGTTCTCGGTTGACGTAAACTGTTAGATACTGTGTCCCGTACTTACAAATCGCTGATAAGTAAGTGGTCACCCAACGCTTGAGATACACTCAAGTGGTGTTCTCGGTTGACGTAAACTGTTAGATACTGTGTCCCGTACTTACAAACCGCTGATAAGTAAGTGGTCACCCAACGCTTGAGATACACTCAAGTGGTGTTCTCGGTTGACGTAAACTGTTAGATACTGTGTCCCGTACTTACAAACCGCTGATAAGTAAGTGGTCACCCAACGCTTGAGATACACTCAAGTGGTGTTCTCGGTCGACGTAAACTGTTAGATACTGTGTCCCGTACTTACAAACCGCTGATAAGTAAGTGGTCACCCAACGCTTGAGATACACTCAAGTGGTGTTCTCGGTCGACGTAAACTGTTAGATACTGTGTCCCGTACTTACAAACCGCTGATAAGTAAGTTGGTCACCCAACGCTTGAGATACACTCAAGTGGTGTTCTTAGGTTGACGTAAACTGTTAGATACTGTGTCCCGTACTTACAAACCGCTGATAAGTAAGTGGTCACCCAACGCTTGAGATACACTCAAGTGGTGTTCTCGGTCGACGTAAACTGTTAGATACTGTGTCCCGTACTTACAAACCGCTGATAAGTAAGTTGGTCACCCAACGCTTGAGATACACTCAAGTGGTGTTCTTAGGTTGACGTAAACTGTTAGATACTGTGTCCCGTACTTACAAACCGCTGATAAGTAAGTTGGTCACCCAACGCTTGAGATACACTCAAGTGGTGTTCTTAGGTTGACGTAAACTGTTAGATACTGTGTCCCGTACTTACAAACCGCTGATAAGTAAGTTGGTCACCCAACGCTTGAGATACACTCAAGTGGTGTTCTTAGGTTGACGTAAACTGTTAGATACTGTGTCCCGTACTTACAAACCGCTGATAAGTAAGTTGGTCACCCAACGCTTGAGATACACTCAAGTGGTGTTATTCGGTTGACGTAAACTGTTAGATACTGTGTCCCGTACTTACAAACCGCTGATAAGTAAGTGGTCACCCAACGCTTGAGATACACTCAAGTGGTGTTCTTAGGTTGACGTAAACTGTTAGATACTGTGTCCCGTACTTACAAACCGCTGATAAGTAAGTGGTCACCCAACGCTTGAGATACACTCAAGTGGTGTTCTTAGGTTGACGTAAACTGTTAGATACTGTGTCCCGTACTTACAAACCGCTGATAAGTGGTCACCCAACGCTTGAGATACACTCAAGTGGTGTTCTTAGGTTGACGTAAACTGTTAGATACTGTGTCCCGTACTTACAAACCGCTGATAAGTAAGTGGTCACCCAACGCTTGAGATACACTCAAGTGGTGTTCTTCGGTTGACGTAAACTATTAGATACTGTGTCCCGTACTTACAAACCGCTGATAAGTAAGTGGTCACCCAACGCTTGAGATACACTCAAGTGGTGTTCATAGGTTGACGTAAACTGTTAGATACTGTCTATTGTCAGTTTGTTAAGATTGCTTAGCCTTGTTTATTATATTATATACATCTATATGATACATTATATATTTACTATATTATGTCTACAGACTGGGTTATATGAACTTAGAGGCATTTTTTTGAGGAGACCGATCTTTTAAGGAGAGGAGCAGGCCGGCACTACTATTTCTAAGCTAAGGTCCTGCCTGACCTTTAGACTGCTCGGCCACCTTGTATCAGGAGGGCAGTCTAACAAACAAACCGTGAAAACATCAATTAGGATTATCCAGAAATCAAGACTATATTGTAACTATATGCATAAAGAAAACTTGAGTCAAAGAGCAGGATTAGTTATAGATTAACATTGAAGTTGTGCACTGCTGAAAGTTATAAGGTGTAATACAGTAATGTTTAAATACGATTTCCAATCACTATCCTATCACCTATACTTTTTCTATCCATTATTGGCAATTTCCTTAGTTTGCTGTTTTATTTTGTAGGTGTTAAAATACAGGTTCATCGTACATAAATGAAATAATACGATCAGAATTATAGCCGTTATATTATTTTAATTATAACTTCATGAAGAATACGTCGACTAGCAACTATTGTTGAACATTTTCAATTATAAAAGTATTTTTTCTAAACTACTTAATTTTTATTTTCTTTTGGCCATTTTAGAGTTTAGAAATATTTGGGAGACAATCAATAGTCCAAGTCACCTGGTTTACGTCGGGTTAATCTGTACAAACATTAATATACTTACCTTTTTTTCAATTTACAGTTTACACTCTCAGTTTTTTCTAAAGTTCGTGACATTCAGTTTTAATCCTCATCGGAAATAGTTGCTTGTGAGTCAGTTGAGGTGTTCCATCGTTATGTGTGTGCCGACAGAGTAGAGTGGACTGAGATATGAAGCCCTCAAACTTCGTTAGACTTGTTGCCTAATTCATGTGATCTTGGCTGAGGTGAGCCTTTACCATGAAATGAAGTAATTATACTTAATTTTTCAGTAGCACTCTTTGGCACGTTTTCCGTTTTAAAATAAAACTTAAAGTTTTTATGATTTAAACCTTATTCACGTTGCGTCTTTGGTTAACATAAAAGTAACGTACAGATTGTAACATAAATGTTAAAATGTGTTTGTATTTTGTAAGTATTGTTTAAATTGTAAATTATTGTTCAAATTAACTTTACGTTTAGAATTTATTTGTAATTATTTTGTTTTACTGATTGGTATAAAAATATTCACTGTTTGGGAATATTTTTATACCACACCTTTATACATTTGTCTTATAATAAAAAGCCGAAATTTAACTTATGTTATCAAGGAATAGTCGGCCTTAGTTTGTAACAATGTCTACATTCGCTCATCTACACTCATCACACTCAATCGAAATCCATATTCGCCCATATCTTGACGATCGGCGTCTTATGAATAAATAAAAAAAATAAAAAATAAATAAATAATGTTTTATTTACTCTATGTTAGGATACTGTTCAATAAATGCCAGTTTTAATTGTTGTTGTTTTAATGTTTTGAGAAAACATCTGGAGGAATTGGTATTTTCGAGAGAGGATAAAAATGTCCTACAATAGAAAACTTCCATATTAATTGTTTATTTTGAGAATCACTACGATTAGGAATTTTTGTTATGATTTTATTTTTGTTGTTCAAGTTTTTTTAAAGATCGTCAACTGAAGTTTCCTTTTTGATTTATGCTACAGTTATATTGTTACTTTACATTTGGAAACTAGAGTTGTACAAGTGATAGGCCTAATTGTTATTTGGACAAATTTTCAATATAAAATGTGTAATTTGAGAACCGTACTGGAAGTTCATTAAGAAACTGTCCTGGTGAGTGTAACATATTCTAATTAAATATAGACCTTTACTTCGACAAATGACTCTCGGACGGGACCATGGATGCCAAGAGGGCCTCAACCGATGATAGATAGTTAATTTAGTTGTGAGATGTACTCTTTGTTATCTATTGCAAGAGTCAAGGTTGTTGCTGTTGTATTGATGTCTTAAATATTTTTGTAAATAATATTAAGAATTAAGACTTTTCATTTTTTATGTTTGGAAATCTGCTAAAAATGATCGAGATAATTTTTTTTTCAAGATTTAAATTCCATTAGACCATAAATGAAATTTACAGTTGAACACGAAGAAGAAAACAAACTTCCTTTTTTCTAAACACATCTATGTGTTAGTTGAAACAACAAATACAGAATTAAAAACATCAGTCTACAGAAAAAAGACACATACTGGACAGTATCTAAATTTCAATTCAAACAACCCACATCACGTTAAACATGCAATTGCACAAGTACTATTCACCAGAGCATTCAAAATTTCATCAACTGAAGAAGGACTGGACCAAGAGATAAAACTGATCTATCAAGAATTAAAAAACAATGCCTACCCACTAAAAGTTATAAGCAAGTCCTATATATAAAAAAAAAAAAAAATAAGTAGTAAAAAAGATAAAACAGAATCAAAACATTGAACAACAATTGTTATACCGTATATCAAAGGGAAATTAGAAAAAATCAGAAGAATAAAAAAACAAATTTAATATTAGAACTTCATTTGTTACAAAATCAAAAATTGGAAATTTACTAAGAAAAGTTGAACCATACAATCAAAATCAAGAAACCAAAAATGTTGTTTACAAAATATCTTGTCAATGTGATTTAAATTATTTTGGACAAACATCTCGACCATTAAAAAAGAGAATACGAGAACATAAAAACAGCATACAAAATCAATTTGAAAACTATTCTAAACTTTCAGATCATGTTTTGGCGGAAGAGCATAAGGTGCAATGGACAGCAGTAAGTATAGTATACAAAAAAAGTAAATAGAAAGAAAGATCAATAAAAGAAGCAGCATGTATGACTGTAGAAATCTGCATTTCACAATCTAGTGCCACCTTATGCCCAATATTTTTTTAATCAGACCTGCCTATTTTTAAATCAGAAGTATAAAATAAAATTCAAAACTCAAAATTAATAAGTGACTAAAAAATTGTTATCAAAACTTATATAGTATGTATTCAACTATTTTCATTGATCAAATCAACTGTTAAATATTTTAAGAAACATATGATCTAGTAATTTACTTTTTATTAAAAACTATTTATGTTGTTAAATTCCAATCTTTCCCCCACAGACTCCACTAACTATTCACTATGGAAAGCTACAGCAAAATTAAAGAGACCCCAAGTGAATATCCCGCCTATTCGTAAACCGGATGGTTCATGGGCAAAAACCAACCAAGAAAAGTCTGAACTGTTTGCTAACCACTTGTGCAATGTTTTCAAACCCAATGCTACGGCTCAAAACGTGAATGTGACTCAAGAAGTACAAGAAATACTAGAAGCTCCAAACCAGATGTCACTTCCAATAGAACCTTTTACACCCTCAGAGGTTAAAAACATCATTACGTCACATCTCAAACCTTATAAAGCACCGGGATATGACCTCATAACTGGCAAAATACTTAAAGAACTTCCCAGAAAAGCTATTCAGTTTTTGACCATTCTCTTTAATGCTATTCTTCGCACTGGTCATTTCCCTGCACAATGGAAAATTTCACAAATAGTTATGATTGCAAAACCTGGAAAGCCGTCAAACGAACTAGCGTCCTATAGACCGATAAGCCTTCTCCCAATCCCGTCTAAAGTGTTCGAAAAACTTTTCCTTCAACGTTTTCGAGTGATTATTGATGACAAAAAACTAATTCCAGACCATCAATTCGGTTTCCGTCAGAGTCACTCCACAATCGAACAAGTACACCGAGTTGTTGACATAATCAAACAAAGTTTTGAACGAAAAATGTTTTGTTCAGCAGCCTTCCTCGATGTGCGACAGGCGTTTGATAAAGTGTGGTTTGATGGCTTACTATACAAGCTTAAAATTAAAGTTCCTCATACTTATTTCAATATTTTCAACTCATATTTATCCAACAGGCATTTTAGAGTCAAGTATGAAGATGCTTACGGTGAATTACACAAACAAGAAGCGGGTGTTCCTCAAGGAAGTGTGTTAGCTCCAGTCTTGTACACGATATACACTGCTGATACACCTGTTCACCCTAACGTAACAATAGCTACATTCGCCGACGACACTGCGCTCATCACTACTCATCACAACCCAATCACAGCTTCACACTCACTCCAGCTAGCTCTTAATGACTTGTCTGATTGGCTCAAGACGTGGAAAATTGCTGTCAACGAGAATAAATCTGCTCATATTACATTTACTACAAAAATTGACACATGCCCTCCAGTTTCCATCAACAACGTACTAATACCTCAAGTAAATGAAGTTAAGTACCTCGGAATGACACTCGACCGGAGGCTCACTTGGCAAAGTCATATCTGGAATAAAAGGTTATCTTTAAGTTCAAAATTTAGAAATCTTTATTGGCTTTTATCTCGAAACTCACAACTTTCTCTAGAAAACAAGCTCTTAGTCTACAAAACAGTTCTAAAGCCCATTTGGACGTACGGAATTCAACTTTGGGGTACAGCAAGTAATACAAATATTGAAATAATTCAACGATTTCAGAATAAAGCTCTCCGTTGTATTCTCCAAGCTCCATGGTATATAAATAACAACATACTCCATCAGGACACCAAAATTCCAAAAGTGAAACAAGAAATTTCAAGATTCAGTTCAAAATACATTTCAAAATTGGAAAACCATCCAAACTCCCTGGCACTAAACCTACTGGACAACAGTGATCATGTTTATAGACTTAACCGATTTCACGTGCTAGACCTAGATTCTCGTTTCAGGGAATGATGCTGTAAATATTATTTATTCTTTGTTAGTTTTGTTGATGAACATTAACTAACTGCGTGTTACTTGTATAATGTTATCGCATTTACTCATTGTTTTTGTAAAAACAGATTGTAAATAAAAATTTGTCAAAAAAAAAAAAAAAAAATGTTTGAAAATGGCTTCAGACTGTATAGCCAAAAAAACATAAAAAACGATGTGATGTGTAGCTATGTAACATAAATCAGTAATGAACAACATCACAAAAAATACATACCGTCAAGAAACAATTAATTGTGAAATTAGTATTGCCATAGGGGTTGCATTGATACTTCTTAGAACCCATGGGGTAGTCTCCTGACGGAATTTCAAAATAAAGATAGACCTATGTGCTAACCATAGACCCTAATAATATCCATGCAAAATTTTAGATCAATTAGTTTAGTAGTTTTAGCGTCATATAGTAAAACACACACAAAACACACACACACACACACACACACACACACACACACACACACACACACACACACACACACACACACACACACACACACACACACACACACACACACACACACACACACACACACACACACACACACACACACACACACACACACACACACGCACGCACGTACGCACGCACGCACACAAACACAAACACACACACGCGCGCATACACAGAAATACATTGGGGCAGTTTTGGGGGTCAAAAAAAGAGGCTGCCATTTCGGAGCTATGAAGAATATTTCAATATTCCTTCTTATTGCACACCTAAAATATCAGACCAATCATCTTTCAAAATTTCAGCCCTGAAGGTTTAGTGGTTTTCGAAAAACAGTGATCAGTGAGTGAGTGGAATTTGGCTTTTATATATATATATATATATATATATATATATACTAGGGGACACCACTGCACGCTTCGGGTACCAACCCCGTCACTCGCTAAGCTCGTGAGGGAAGCTCGGCCTGCGGCCTCGCCATGGGACCCAACCTTTAGCCCCTTTGTGGAACTCATCCTGCGGCCTAGGACCTTGCTATGTCGCTCTGCTACAGGCCCCTTTATGGAACTCGGCCTTCGGCTTCGAAGGGTCGGGGGGGGGGGGGCAGATCCCTTGAATGTTTTCTGCTCCTAGATATAATAGTAAAATGTAATTTATGAGATAAATACCTATAGTTTGATACCCCACTTGGGCATTTTATTTTATTATTAATCTCTTTTGGTTTTTGGAGATTTTTGTATTTTGTTTTGAAGACATTTACGCCTTATTATTCGCCCTATTCAAAATCTGACGATATATTTGGATTCTTTATATTGGAGCTTTAATTGATACCCCACTTGAGTAGATATCACCAGTATACAAAAATTTTACATTTATAAAAAATTAAGTTTATGGACCACCGATATCACTTTTTAAACTGAAATCTATATCTATATAAGCCAAATTGACTCACTCACTCATCACGAATTCTCAATAACTATAGCACCTACAATGCTGAAATTTGGTATGTGAGTTACTTTTAGGTCGTAGGTGCTTGCTAAGAAACGGTTTTAAGATATTTTATTCCTTTTTAAAATAATTTAGAAAATAAAAATTGCCATTTACACAATGTATTATAAATGTAAACAAATACCATCTGTAATATAAAACACATGTGTTTACTATTACTAAAATTAAAATCATAAATATAATAAAGGAAATTTTCTAAATGCAGGTTGATGTGAATTAAATTTTAGTAATCATCTGTAAAGTTATTATATTATGTTACCTACAGCTGAGATTTGAATGTTGTTGTGAATGTGCAAGGTTTTTGTTTGGTTATGTTCGGAAAGTGTAGTATCAGTATGATGTTTGTTTTTAGAATTAAAACTTTGAACAAAAACTCTTTAATGAGTGAAGATGAGTGAAGAAATAGTTTCCATTAATGGAGTACAGGTTCCGCACCGATTGGTTAAGATGCCTGGTGACGGCTCTTGCCTATTCTTTTCGTTGGCATTTCTGATCTACGGGGATTTATCAAGGTCTGCACAAATACGGGCCGACATTGTAAATCATGTATCTATAAATTGGCAGACGCTACAGGAATTCACTGAGGATGCATCTGGAGTCCCATATATTAACAGACTGGAGTACATTGCTGAAATGTCCCGGCCATACACCTTTGGAAATACTTGCGAGCTTAAGGTGGCTGGGGAGATATTCCCATTTAAGTTAGAGGTATTCCAAAATGGCATCCTTTGTGCTGAATTTGGGGAGGCCATTCAAGGAATCAACCGAGTTCGGTTCACGGGGCATCACAGACGTGGCCACTATGACATTTTGATTTGATTCCGTTGGCACAACAGTCCGACAATGGAATTGGTCATCAACAACCGACCATCAATGATCCAATTGAATGTAATCCGAATTCTTCGTGCTTTGTGCCACAGCCCGACGAAACTTTTACATCTTCAACACCTGTTACAGGGCGAAGAGGACAAAAACGTAGAAAAAGATTTTCAAATTCAATAAGATCAAAACAATTAAAGGAAGCTAATAAAAATTATGTGAAAAAGAACCCTATTGTAAATAGAAAGTCAGTTAAAAAGTATGCAGCTAATAACATTGATATAAATAGAAAGGCAGCTGAAAAGTATGCAGCTAATAATCCCGATGTACACAGAAAGGCAGTTGAAAAGTTTGCAGCTAAGCCTTGGACTAATAAGTCAATGAGCGGGTTTGAATATGACCTTCAGACTAATTATTCTAACGACAAGGTTGTTACTCTCGGATCTAGATCTCCCTGTGTATGGTGCTCTGCGCTTAAGTGGAATGATGAGGCACCTGGAATGTGCTGCAAAAACGGAAAAGTCCAGCTCCCGTCCGTTGAGCCCTACCCTGAGCCCTTACACAGTCTCCTCACTCATCAGCATCCAATGGCGGAGCATTTTCTTTCTTCTGCCCGAAAATACAATGGATGCTTCCAAATGACATATTTGGAGGCAAAGATGTAAAGGAAGGTAACTTTATGCCAACATTTAAGGTGCAAGGGCAGGTATACCACAGAATAGGGTGCCTGTTGCCAGAACCTCAACAGCAGCCATAATTTCTCCAGATTTATTTTGTTGGTGATGATGACACCGAGAGAGACATACCCTGTGGTATATACAATGGTGTCAATGCTGAACTGGTAACCCAACTGCAAAAACTGCTCCATGAACACAACAAATATATACTGGATTTTAAAGTTGCAGTTGATTCTATTCCTCAGGACCAGAAGGATTTCCAAGTGTTAATTAAAGCCGATAAAAAGCCTTCTGGAGAGCACAGAGGTCGATATAATGCCCCCACGAATAGAGAAATTGCAGTTGTCATTGTTGGCCAAAACTTCGAGAAGAGAGACATTGTTATCAAAAGCAGAGACAACAGTTTGATACGGATCAGCGAGACGCACCGTGCCTATGACGCTCTCCAATACCCTTTGATATTCTGCCATGGAGAAGATGGATATCAAATCAATATACCCCAGCATGATCCGAAGACCAAGGCTCCTCTCAAGAAGACCGTATCTGCGGCTGACTTTTACAGCTACAGTATAATGGAGCGTAATGGGCAGCAATGCTACATACTGTTGTTCCGTAACCTCTTCAACCAATTTCTGGTAGACATGTATGCAAAGATCGATACTGAAAGACTTAATTGGATTCGTTTTAATCAAAAAAAGTTAAGAAGTGATGAGTATGTGCACCTAAAGGATGCCATGACAAAAACGGATGTACAGTTATCAGATCTTGGCAAGATGATTGTCTTGCCATCATCTTTCACTGGAGGTGCCCGCTATATGCATGAGCGAACACAAGATGCTATGACATATTTCGGGCGGCCAGATTTGTTTATTACATTTGCCTGTAATCCAAAATGGCCAGACATTGTAAATGTATTGAGACAAGGACAACAGTCTCACCATAGACATGACATAATAGCAAGGGTCTTTCATATTAAGGTGAAGCAAATGATTAAGCTCCTTACTAAAGGTTGCCTCTTCGGCGTTACCAGGTGTCACATGTACACAATTGAATGGCAAAAACGAGGACTTCCCCACGTTCATATCCTACTGTGGTAGAAAAAATAAGGCCTAATAAAATAGATAAAATAATAAGAGCTGAAATACCTGATCCCAATTTAGATCCAACCCTCCATGATATTGTCAAGACAACAATGATTCACGGCCCATGTGGACTTCTCAACAGGACCTCACCTTGCATGATTGATGGAGCCTGCTCCAAGAAATACCCCCGACCACTTTTGAAGGAAACTCAATCTGGTGAGGATGGCTATCCCCTTTATCGCAGGCGGTCCCCGGCAGATGGTGGTTTCACCGTTAACATAAGGGGTATTGATCTCGACAATCGGTGGGTGGTGCCATACAATCCTGTCCTGTCTCGGACCTTCACGGCACACATTAATGTTGAGTACTGTAATTCAGTTCAATCAATTAAATACATTTGCAAGTACGTCAACAAAGGCTCTGACCAGGCAGCGTTCACCGTGGAAGATCTGGATGAGGTGGCGAGGTACGAGGCAGGACGATACATCAGCAGCTCTGAGGCAGCCTGGCGCATTCTCTGTTTCCCTATACACGAGAGGTTTCCGCCTGTTATGCACTTATCCGTACATCTAGAAAACGGTCAGAGAGTTTATTTTACTACGGACAATCTCCTTCAGAAAATAAATAATCCTCCTAATACAACACTTCTGGCCTTCTTTGACTTATGCAAAGTTGATGCCTTTGCAAAAACCCTTTTGTATGTGGAATCCCAAATTATTACCTATGGAAAAACAACAATTTCTGCAGGAGGAAACAAGGTAAGCCCGTGTCGGGTTATCCGGGGGTGAAGAGAGATCAAGTTTTGGGCAGAGTATACACTGTTCATCCGGGAAATACTGCTACTATTTACGCCTCCTATTACATAAAGTCCGTGGCCCCACATCATTTATTTCCCTTAAAACTGTGGAAGGAGTAGTATATCCAACATTTCAGGCAACATGTAAAGCACTCGGTTTGCTGGAAGACGATGGTCACTGGGACCGTACTCTCGAAGAAGCCTCCATTTCTGACTCTCCAACCAAAATCCGAGAATTGTTTGCCATCATGCTGGTTTTCTGCCAAGTAGGAGATCCTACAAAATTGTGGCAGAAATATCGAGACACACTTGCAGAAGACATTAAATGGCAAATGGCGAGAGATGGCAGAAATACACAATTGATAAGTGACATTATTTACAATAAATGTCTTACACTTCTTGAGGATATTATTATAACCATGTCGGGTAAAACACTCTCACAATGTGGACTTCCATCACCTTCCCGAGAGCCAACAACTGTTGTTAATAACCGTATGTACTTGAATGAACTTTGTTATGATAACGCACATATGACTCAAGCACTTGCTGTAAATGTTCCAAAATTAAATAAAGAACAGAGGGAAGCATACAATTTAATCATTAACAGCATTTCTTCTGATTCCGGTCAGTTTTTCTTTTTCGACGCTCCTGGTGGTACTGGAAAAACATTCTTAATAACTGGCCAGAATTAGGATCCAAAGGGACATTGCCATTGCCGTTGCTTCGTCAGGCATTGCAGCTACGTTGATTGAAGGAGGGCGGACAGCACACTCTACTTTCAAGTTGCCTCTAAATCTTAATCATGCTGAGTCACCACAATGCAACATCTCCAAGCAGAGTGACATGGCACATGTGCTCCGAGAAGCAAAATTTATCGTGTGGGATGAATGCACCATGGCTCATAAGGGAGGCATTGAGGCTCTAAATATGACGCTCCAAGATATTAAATCATGCAACCGCCTAATGGGTGGAGTTACAGTGCTTTTGTCAGGTGACTTCAGACAGACCTTACCTGTTGTGCCAAAAGGAACACGTGCAGATGAAGTAAATGCCTGTCTTAAATCATCTTTCTTATGGCCTAATATCAAAGTGCTGTCCTTGAAAGTTAACATGAGAGTTCACCTACACAGTGACTTGAAGGCAGAGGCATTTTCAAGCTTATTGCTTCAAATTGGCGACGGCCTGTTCTTGGAAGATGAGGGAAGAATAACTATTCCTGACAACCTCTGCATTGTGGTAGGAGACCTGATTAGTTTGACAGACAGAATATACCCTAACATTAATCTAGCGGGAGTGAATTGTGTTTCGTGGCTTAAAGAAAGAGCAATTCTTACTCCAACTAATGAGTCAGCCAACGACATAAACAACTTTATGTTGGAAAAGCTGCCAACTAAGGTTGTAACGTATGAATCTGTTGACTCTGTTTTGGACGCTGAAGATGCCGTTAATTACCCTGTAGAGTTCTTGCATACTCTAGAACCACCTGGAATACCACCACACATTCTCAGCCTCAAAATAGGATCTCCAATAATTCTGTTGCGCAACTTAAACCCTCCAAAACTGTGTAACGGTACCAGGCTTCAAGTGAAGACTCTACACAAACATATCATTGAAGCCACGATTTTCATAGGCATTAGTCAAGGAGAAACTGTCTTCATCCCCCGGATCCCTCTCATCCCATCAGATTACCACTTTGAGTTCAAACGTCTGCAGTTTCCCGTCAAGTTGTGCTATGCAATGACTATAAATAAAGCACAGGGACAGAGTTTGAAACTGGCTGGTGTGGATCTCAGGAATGATTGTTTCTCTCATGGACAGCTTTATGTCGCTTGTTCTAGGGTTAGTTCCCCTGACAATCTGGTCATCCTTCAGCCATGCGGCAAAACCAAGAATGTTGTGTACAGGGAAGTACTAAACACCTAATCTGAGGAAACAATTTATAAACTTATAATATTCATACATCATTGTTGACACTTTTCTGATTCTATGATTTTGTATTATATGCTCTTAATTTATGCTATTTGATTATATACTATGTGTTTTGTAAGCCTACATACATTTAGTAACAAAGAAATTTACTACTATTCACCGTTGCAAAGCACGGGTACCAGCTAGTTCATATATAAAGTGTGCATCTATTACCCGTATAGAACTGCGAAGGTTAGAGAATTTTACTCAAATTTATTCTCAAGTTAGATCTTAAAAGCTACTATTTTGTGAGACGCCCGTGTTATTCTTAAGGGAACATTTTGATTTTTCAACCCCTAAAACAGCCCTTATTTACTGGGAAATTTTAAATTGTTTAGTTTTTCTGAGGTTGAAATGGTTAGTTCTACCTTCAGTCCAAATTTCAAATGTTTCTGACATTCCGAAGTGGGTAAACTTTTATGTCGGTGAGTGGGTGAGTGGATGATCCCAATCCAGCTTTATTATAATTAGACTAGGGGACACCCTTGCACGCTTTACGTGCCAACTCGCTGCGCTCGTGAGGTAAGCTCGGCATGTGGCCTCACCTGGGATATCTACGTTTAGCCCCTTTGACGAACTCGGCTTCGGCCTCGTGGGGGAGCTCGGCCTATGGCCTCGCCATGACGCTCTGCTACAGGCCTCTTTGTGGAACTCGGCATACGGCCTCGCGGGGAAAATTTCGGCCTGCGGCCTCACCAAGGCAAATTGCTATAGTCCCATTTGTCGATATCGGCATGTCGCCTCGTGATTCTGCCCCCCCCCCCCAAATAAAAAATATGCTCCAAAACCCAAAATTGGGTTATGTTAAACTAATACACCAAAGTAAAGTATCGAAATAAAGGTATTATTCATTTAATTAAAAATTTTTTACAGAGCGTCTTGGTGAGACCGCAGGCCGAACCGTCCCCTGCGAGGCCGCAGGCCGAGCTTCCCTCACGAGCTTAGCGAGCGACGTGGTTGGTACCCGATGCCAAATTATATATATACATATAAAAGCCAAATTCCACTCACTCACTGATCACTGTTTCTCGAAAACCACTAAACCTTCGAGGCTGACATTTTGTAGGATGATTGGTCTGATATTTTAGGTATGCAATAAGAAGGAATTTTGAAATATTCTTCATAGTTCCGAAATAGCAGCCTTTTTTACCCCCAAAACTGCCCCAATGTATTTCTTAGGGGAAAATCAAACAAAAATTAGTATTTTTAACCTAACTTGAGGAAAATCTCGAGTAAAAGTTTAAAACCTTCACAGTTCTACACGCGTTACAAACGCCCACATTATATATGAGTTTTAGCATAAAAACATAAAAATGTGGGGTATCGGGAACCCAAAAACTGAACATTTTTGAAATATAAAATGTTTTAAAATTGAACTTATCTACTCAAATTAATTATATTTTTCTCTTGAATCCAAATATACCATCAGATTTTGAAAAGGGCAATTAATAAGAGATGTATGAAAAAACTCTGAAAACAAAAAAAAAAGGTTAATGCTATAATAAAACGCCCAAGTTTTACTATAGCATGTAGCATCAAACTGTAGGCATTTGTCTCCCAAATAACATTATATCATTGTATTTCGGAAGAGACAAAGTTAAGAGCTCTGCCCCTTCCCCTTAAAAATATGTTAAACTAATACCCGAGTGAGGTATCAAATTAAAGGTATTCTTTTCTTAAATACTAATTTAACATCAGATTTTAAAAAGCCTTATTTAAAAAGTTTAGGGGCTCCACTGCTCCAAAAACCAAAAGTCAAGGTCAAACTGATTAACAGTCTTGGCGATCAGTAAGCCGATCTTCCTCACGAGGCCACATGCCGAGATCCATAAATGTTCCTTGGTGAAGCCACAGGCCGAACTCTCCCCGACGAGCCCGTAAGCCGAGTTTCACAAAAGAGCCTGTAGGAGAGTTTCTTGGCGAGGCCTTAGGCCGAGTTCCATAAAGGGCCTAAAAATAGAGAGACCTTAGGCGAGGCCGAAGCCCGAGCTTACCTCACGAGCATAGCTAGTGATGACGGGGTTGGCATGCAAAGCGTGCAGGGGTGACCCCTTGTTATAATATACTTTTGTGTTCAATATTTTGTAAAATGTTCTTTTGTTTACACATGTGTTAATTCTTACTTAAAAACAGACAGCTGTTTTTGATTTATATAGAGATACATAAATCTAATATATTTATATAGCTCATTTATGGCCGCAAATAAAATTAGTAAAGAATTAATTATCATTCTTCAAACTCTTTCCTGACTGGATTTGTAATTTAGTGTTGAAGATGAATCAAACACTCCAATAAATAGTTTTTTATTTTGTTGGCCTTTCGGTAACGATGTTACCATCTTCAGTCATAAACGAACTAAATTATTTTAAATTGATTTGAAAAACATATAGTAAAATAAAAATAAAAGATATGGATAATTTAAATAAGAATTGGGGTAGTAACTAACCCGACAGGCGTTGCTCTGTCTCATTAAAGAGTATTAATTTAAATTGGAATAAATAAATATAAGAAATATTTCAAATACAAAGTCTTTATTGCAATTCTTTTTTGAACAGAACATTTTTAGTTTTTTCCTGGGGCATAAATAAATAATTATGATGGGTTTCCAACTCGAGAACAGGCAACATACAATTGCCCATGTGGAAAACATGGATTTTAAAGATTTATGTCGCATACAGATAATGATTGCCCCTATGATTTATGTATAGACATGGCAAATGCAAGTTGGATAGGAAATTGTAGCCTAATAGTTTAAAATCAAATGACACGTCGTTAGGAATCATGGGAATACGTGCATCAAAACGGTTACCCCTTTCAAATTTCCAGTCAACATTCTGACTTAAGCCTATTGCCATTACAAAGCCTTGGTGGGTTTATACTCCGCAACATAATGATTACCGCACCAACTTTCAATTGCAGATTATGAGGTGGTAAACCGGCAATTCAAGTGATAACTTAAATCTTCTGTGGGATAGTTTACAAAATCATCTGTGCTGGTGACAGAATCAATCGATTTGTATGTTATCAGATCACCAGCTATCTTATTTTGAATTTAAAAATTAATTTCTTTAACATCAACGTTTTTGCAGCCAATGTAACACGTTCGCTCAACCAAACGTGTTCATTATAATTCTGTTCAAGGTTTGGGAATACCATTTTGATGAGCCTTATATTCAGTTAATTGACAACAATTGTTAGGGAATGTAATGTATCCTGACGATGCGTCAACAGGAATTTTGCCATTACCAATGTCGAGCAGTTGTTTTGAAAACATCTCTCCAGCTCAGCTATTCTGTAATTCTACTCGCATGTTCGTGTTTAATTCGTGTTTAGACATACTTCCATAAATTAGATGATTTAAAACACGTGTTAAGTTCATCGGCTGGTGTTGATCGAGGAATAACTGGTAGTGTTTGTTGAAAATCACCTGCCAAAAGTATCATAGCACCACCAAACAGGTTTCTGTTGTTTCATAAATCTTGCCCCCAAAGATTTTTGTGTGCAATTGTGCATTCGTCCAAAATGATAAGTTTGCTTTGCTGTGACACTGTGGTCATTGCAGAATTCTTTGAAATATTGCAAGTTGGAGTTTCAGTTGTTTGCATGCTCAGCGGCAGCTTCAGTGCTGAATAAGCTGTTCAACCGCCTTCCAATAATGTAGCTGTAGTAGCTGATTTTGTGATCGAATTGTTGAGAAAACCAATGATAGTTTTTCCAGTGCTACCTGGAGCATCTAAGAAATAAATACTGCCAGTTCCTTCGTTCACTCATTTTATAATTGTCTCGTAAGGATATTTTTGTTGTTGATTTTTTAAATAGGGGAATGTTTCTTTGAACAGTTTCTCTCAATGCCTCAGTATTGTACTGGGTTTCACGTCTAAGCTCCTAATTGAATGCTTCGTACATTGGGCGGTGTAATTCCTAATTTTGATAAGTCTTTGTTGGTAAGCATCAAGCACATGTCCTCAATTAAAATTATTGTAAATCTGTTCGCTCAGTTCCAAATCTTTATTCGATATCCTAAAACGCATCTGATGCAATAAATCCTCAGCCATATGGGCTTTATATTTGATCCATAAATCAATCGGTGTTGCTGGGAAGCGTGTAGACAAAATTACAAAAAACAATGTTCGTATTTGTGTAGCATTTGAATAAATCACAGAATCTTCGAGAGTGTGGTCCCGTTGGGTGTCATAACACCAAAAGTTGACAGGCTACACAATACATTAGTAACAGTCCGATTGGGACTAAACGCAACATTTCTCTGATGTCGATTATGATTTCGTTGAAGTTCATTTTGTGCTTCGCGTTGCTCATAAGTTTGAGTTGCTCTTTGGTTCGCAATATTGCTAGTTCTGGGCCCTATTTCCCCAATTTCCCCCAGTACGTCTAACTGGCGGAATTTGAATTACAACAATTCAACAGAACTTGATAAATTTTAAATAGACCATTTAAGACCGTGAAACATCTTCGAATAAAAATAACTGAACAAACTGAAAATAATACTAAAAACAAAAAATCTATTTACTTGAACATGTAGTGTTTCCTTCCACTCATGGAATTTGCATAGTCAATATGAGACACAATGTAAACAAATAAATTCCCTTATTTAAATTGTAAATACTGTAACGCATACGATGGACAGGATTATAATATAAATAGCATTGGCATAATAGCATTGCATTCTGTCCAAAATTAATATATCGTATGAAGTGTTGGTAAATATCTTAATATGAAATTAGTTTATTTACCAACATTTCATATAGTATATTACCAAGAAATAACATACAACAGACGTTTGTATAAACAAATACAAATAAGTTGCAGAAATATTTACATCACCTGTTACAAACATTTTTTTCATTTGTTTTGTTTACAAAAAAATCAAACTATACAACCACAGAGGTAGAATTATTTATCAGTGATACAACTCTTCAGTTAATTTTCCAAAATTTTCTAATTTCCTTCTATTTTTTCATTTTTCTTTCTTCAGGAACATTCTACGAAAAATTAACAAACTTAAAAAAAAAAAAAAAATGAAGGAAATCCGTTAAGCCGTTGTTAAGTGATGGAATGACAACGAATTTAAGGTACTCATTTTTATATATTAAGCTTTATATATATTAAAAGCCTATATATGAAAAATTCAAAGACATTCTTGTTAAAACGAGCCAGAAACATTTGAAAACTCACCACTATTATTTTTAATTTATACCAGTTTTACGTTTATATACTTTATATATATATATACATATATATATACATATATATATACATATATATATACATATATATATACATATATATATATATATTTTATTTTCTTGTTTAAATTATTCCATGTTTTATTTTTATTTTACCATAGATTTTTCAAATTACAAATGTAAACTGTATTAATTTAGTTTGTGTAGGCCTGAAGATGGTAACATCGTTACCAAAAGGCCTAACTAAATAAAAAACTATTTACTGGAGTGTTTGATTCATCTATAACATTAAATAATTAATTGTCTTTTATCTAGAACGTTTATTTTCTGGGAACCTAATTCATCTGCAGCTTAACGATTTGATTGACCTAGGTTAATACTTGACATCATTCAATGTATTCTTGTAAATATTAATGAATAAAGAAGATTTGAAATTAATTGAACATCCGATTTAACAAACTCAGTTGGCTTTTATATGTCAAAATACGGGGTTCTTTTGATATTAAATTGTTTTTCTCCAAGATTTTGTTGAGTTTCAATTGAATAATAGGTTCCCCAAGTTAAAGGTGCGTTTAATTATTGTAAGATTTTAAAAAGTATTAAAATTTGTCGAACGACTGTAATTATCTATTTTGTTTTAAATTAAACTAAACAGTTTAATATTAATAGTTCAACGTTGAAAATCATTGAAATTTAACTTCACTGTTAAAGATTTTCTTTCTTTTTGAATTCATATATAAATGGAAAAAAAAATAAAACCGGATAAAATATCCAAAGATAGTAAAATATAAAGTATACAGTACTTGTGTCTGAGTGAGCCCAAAGTTCGCATTTGAGCATGTGTACAGTTTCGATTGAACCGTAATTTACTATTAGTACTGTGGCCAACTCATATTTTCTCCTGTTACGACTTCATGTTTCCTTCGTGTAATATTTACTTCGGCTATATCTTGGCCTATTTTGCAAGATAACTGATTGTAATAAAAATGATTTGTACTAAAAACTTTTAAGAAATTAACTTTGAAGAATATGTCATAGAAAAACTTAATATGAAATGAAATGTCCATAATTTATGGCTTTAAATTGTGTACAACAGATAGGACGTTTATTCCGAGACTCAGATTCACGAGCTGAACGCCCTACAGCTTTCTAAACAATATTCTAATTATTTACAAGGTTTTATTTCCTTTCAGACACAGTATTTATTACTTAAGTGTGTGCTGTATTTTCTCAGTTACATCTAATTTTTCCTTGTATAAAAAAAATTCCATGCTGTATTTAAAAATCAAATCTGAAAATTACTAGAGTAATCTCTTTTTATGATATTGCCTTTGGGATTCTCGCTATAACTAGTTTAGCGCGTGGTTATACTGGACATGTGTAAGTCACAGGCAACCATTCGATATTTAACTCCATTATACGACACTTTATAGAAGCAACATTTTCAAATTGGTATTTGACAACGTAAATTGTTTATTTGTTTTCATTTACGTATTATTAAGATGAATATCAAGATATGAGTAAATATGGATTCTGAATGAGTGTGATAATTGTTGATGATCGAATGTAGTCATTAAAACAAAACTAAGGCTGACTATTCCTAAGAAAATTTCATTAATTAATAACCCAACGGATAATTAGTAGTCAACTTAGTTCAAGAGTTTCCTTAAATTGTCATATTATCAAATAACTTTTTCTGAACAATATAAATAAAAAAGTGACCCCACGGATTATGGTACTAAAGTTGCAGAGCATTACATTCATGGTGCCTTATGGACGTGAAAGCGTTGGAGTTCGTTGAACTTTGGTAGCAAGATAAAGAAAGGACTGCACTCACGTATTGTATTGATGGGCCTTTGGATGATGTCTGAAGATGGCAATTTTTCTGTGACCACATCTCAGCCTTCGGTCAGCGACTCGATGCAAAAAGGTGACCCGTTGTCAAGATCCATCAATTCATCACGGCCAATATTTACATGGGCAAACCACTTGTCTTTGGCATACTACGGCCACATTCCTGTGATTCTCTCTCTCTCTCTCCCTCTCTACCTGTCTCCCTCTCTCCTTCCTTCTCTCTCTCTCTCTCTCTCTCTCTCTCTCTCTCTCTCTCTCTCTCTCTCTCTCTCTCTCTCTCTCTCTCTCTCTCTCTCTCTCTCTCCTCTCTCTTACTCTCTCCCCTATATCTCCCTCCCCCCCAGGGGCTTTCTCTTATAAGTACGTGGGTTGGCGTCCACGAGGTCCCGAGCTGGGTCTGGTATTATTTCTCCTCCATAACAGACTCACTTCTCTTCCCCACCCACTCCTTAGTTTAGGACCTATCCATTTCTCTCTTCCCCTTCCCTAAACCAATTTGCAGGGATTTGGATGTTTTTGTACTGTCAACAATAGATTATTGATGGGAGACTTACATCCCTGAGACATGTCGTCAGTTTTGCTACCTGCATTATCCTGACTTGATCCATCACTGCTGATCAATGTCTCCTGGCTTTACTGGCAGAACGAGCCTTAGTGCCTATCCCGAATGGAGTGATAATTGTAGGGACAAGTGACCCTCTGTGCTAGGCGGGCTTCAGGGGTGTCCGAAAAGGTTTGCCCTTCGGGTCTAGGCCAGCGGATGGTGCTGAAGCAAATGGTAAAGCTCCCATGAACCAGAACATTTAATATCAAAACACTCATGAATTATTTTGTTTGGTCTTTCAGGTTTTTGACTGAAGAATGTGTTGTTGCAGAAATCGGTGTACTTTTTCGATAGTTTAATTTTTTTGAGTTCGTTGGTTTGTTAATAGTTTTTGGCTGAAGAGTGCTTTGTTGTTGAAGTTGTCGAACTTTTAGATTTTTTATTTTGGAGTTAGTTGGATTGTTAAAAGTTGTCCACCAAAGAAGCAAGAATGGCAGAAGACTTAAAGAAGATGGAGGAGTTAAGCAAGGAGGAGTGTATATCAGTAAGGCTGTTTATTTTCTGACGAAACACCAGATTACAGAATGATACGAGCCTAGGTAGGTATCGTGGAGGTAGTTAATCTGGACCTTCACGGACAATCTCTGTCAGAAGCCTCGAAGAGTCGGAGTCCGGGGTTGACGGAGATAAGAAGAGACCCAGGGATGAAAAAGAAGGACCCGTGGAAGAGGCCAATAAAAAGCGGCTTGACCCGAGAAAGAAAAATTGCGGTACATTTAGGAGAAGATTGAGGAATACCTTATAACATATTGGTTGAGGCATCCCAACCTCCAAATAATGGTGACAAAGCCTAAACAAAAGAAGCAACAGAAAACCATAGAACGGACTAGATCTGAGGTGACACGTTTGCGTGAAGATCAGGTTGGAGACAACTTCCTAATGGAAGTTGTGAGAAAGACGGCAAGAGAAGAACTTGGAAAGAAACAAGGTGTGCAACCAGCAGTTGAAGGATCGATCTATGCAGAAGCATTAGCAGTTATAAAGGAAGTTCCAAAGGTTATGGTAAGTACAGCTAGCACCAAAGCTGGTCTTCATCAGGCTCGAGGCAAAGGAGAGCTCAGAAATAATCTCAACCCTAAAACAGCTAACTCGAATTTCTTTACATTTATTGAAAAAATCGGACAAACTGAGGTTAGTTCTTAATATTTCGTGTTGAAGGATCAAATTTATTTCCCATTGTCAGGCAGTGACAGTAAATGACCCGTTGTAAATTCATAAAAAAACAATAGTTGTAACTATCTTGTACAATGTTTATCTATAGTAATTTAGTCATAGACACGATTGTAATACATTGTTAAAAAACCTTAAAAAATTTTCCGATAGACACAGTTGCAACAAATGTGAATTAAACCATTCGAAGAGTGATGTTAGTGGGGTATGTAGCTGTAGATCAAGAGTTTTATAATAAGTTAATAGCAACTTCCTTATCGAGAATGGGTTAGAATGGTAGACTCTTTAGAGAGTCGTGTTTGTGGTGTAGGTAGGAAGTACGTAAAGAGTTTTTTTGTGTAGGATTATTAGAAAGATCCATAAATGAAAAATGTTAGAATGGTAAATTCCTCTAGAGTCGAGTTTTTGTTGTTGGTAGGAGGTACATTAAGAGTTGTACGGTGGGTCTACTGGGAATTTCATTAAAGGGAAATCTGTTAGACTTCTCGAGATTAATTTTTATTGGGTAAAGTCAATACCACTGTACGTGTATGTGTGGGCAGGTGGGTCAATACAATTGTCTCCATAAGGCTATGGTGAGATTGTTCCAACATGAACTATTTCAACAGGGTATTCAGACTTTAAAAAAAGCATACAGAATTCTAGTTGAGCTAGGTCATAGAGTCGTGTAAGAGACTTTCGTACAACTAGAGTTGTTAGCTCCTCTTCGTTTTTAAACCCTGGAGGCTTCCCTCCACTGTCGTTTCAAGCCATCGGACTGCCACGAAACTTGAGAATATAAGTCAATAAACCAATAAATACCACTGTAAGTGTATTGGTGGTTAAGTGGGCCAGTATTACTGTACATTTATGGGTGGGAGGGTTAACAGGTACCTCAAGAGTTGTATGGTGAGTTTACTAAGAACGACCTAAAGGGGGATCGTTTAGAATGAGAGGCTCCTCAAGGGCCATTTGTGTGATGACGGTAAGAGTTGTATCGTGAGTTTACTAAGAACGACCTAAAGGGGGGTCGTTTAGAATGAGAGGCTCCTCAAGGGCCATTTGTGTGATGTAGGTAGGGAGTACCTCAAGAGTTGTATGGTGAGTTTACTAAGAACGAACTAAAGGGGGATCGTTTAGAATGAGAGGCTCCTCAAGGGCCATTTGTGTGATGTAGGTAGGGAGTACCTCAAGAGTTGTATGGTGAGTTTACTAAGAACGACCTAAAGGGGGATCGTTTAGAATGAGAGGCTCCTCAAGGGCCATTTGTGTGATGTAGGTAGGGAGTACCTCAAGAGTTGTATGGTGAGTTTACTAAGAACGACCTAAAGGGGGATCGTTTAGAATGAGAGGCTCCTCAAGGGCCATTTGTGTGATGTAGGTAGGGAGTACCTCAAGAGTTGTATGGTGAGTTTACTAAGAACGACCTAAAGGGGGATCGTTTAGAATGAGAGGCTCCTCAAGGGCCATTTGTGTGATGTAGGTAGGGAGTACCTCAAGAGTTGTATGGTGAGTTTTACCACGAACGCCCTCATAGGGAATTGGTTAAAATTGGAGGCTGCTCAAGAGCAATGTACTCGTATTTGGGGTAGGTAGTGGGTATAAGTGTTATATAGTAGGTTTGTTCCCAAGGGGTAGGAGTGTGAGGCTCCTGAAGAATCATGACTGTGTTGTAGGTAGGCGATACCTGATGAGTTGTGTGGAGGGTTTACTAACAACGTCTTAAAGGGGAATTGGTTGTAATGAAATGCTCTGAAAGAGTCATTTTCATGGATGGGTAGTGGGAACACTAAGATTTTTATGGCGGGGGTTTACCAGAAACATTCTAAAGGGTAATTGGTTAGAATGGGAGATTTCTCAACATACATGTTTGTAGGGTAGAAGTACTTCAAGAGTAGTATGGTGATTTCAACAGGAACGTAATCAATCTAGTCTGTCGATATAGACCTTTGCCCCATCTTGACCAAAGTATGTGACAGGTGGACCGTAGTCTTCGGCGGCGTCAACTATTTAGTACAAGGACCTTACCACCTCATGTTTCTGGCATTTGCGCTTGTATTACTTGTTATGATGATTAGGTAACTTAATATTCTTTGTGTTTTCTTTCATCCTCCTTCGCTTGTTCCATAGGAGTTATCATGCATTCCTCTACAAAAGTTTTAAAAATTTAGAGTTGAATATTGTGGATAGTACGTACTTGTGAATTTAACGATAGAACCATAAGAAATAGTCACAATTATAGGATAAAAATTAGGCTCAATAAAGAAAAACAGTACTCCAAATATGAGTACAATATTTGTTTATGTATGCTAAACTGGTCTTGTGATGTAAATTTATTATTAATCTATATTTATAAAAGAGGATGTTTGTATATATATAAATATATATGTTTGAAGTTTATGCGCTGCCAAACCATCCAACCGATCGCCATGAAACTTTAGGATGTTGTCCTGTATACTCCCGAGATGGTTTCTGTGAAGTTTGATGCAGATCCGTCCACATGGTCCCGCCCCACGGGCTCCTAAAGATCCCATGTTATTCAAATGGAGAATCTGAATTGTTTACAAAAAACATATGACTGTGTGGTTTAATGTAGTTTCACATGCCATAAGCAGATTTAAGTTCTCACAACAACAGTACTGTATATGTTTTGATTTATTGTAGTTCTACATTTCACCTTGAGAGTGTAACACACACTACTTTTACTTGATCAGGTGATCTGTATTTGGTGTTAACCTTTTTTCCTCGGTAATTAAAACATGTGGTGAAATGTGAAAATAAAAAATAAATAATTTGTTTTGCAGTTTACTTTTTATGACATGCCTCCTAAAAAAATCTAATATTGGTAGAAGAAACAAAAATGCTCGAATTCTTTCAGCTATTAGGTTCTAAATCAAACTCAATATTATGACCGGCGAAGCGGGCGGGTACAGCTAGTAATAAATAAATGTATAATATACTACTATATATCTAATAAAGTATGACAGTATTACCTCCATAAACCTGTATTTGGTCATTTTATTTCCTATTTTTTAGCACTTAGAAGGAACTTCATATTAGTTTTTCCTTATAAATGTGTACTTTTAGTCTATTTGGTTTTGTTTAAACACTAGGAAGACATTCGTAACCCATTATGTGTAAACAGTAACTTCTGTTTTCTTGCGAGACAAATTGAGAACTATAATGTATTTGTGGACTATAATAAGACATTACAGAATAATTTATTAACTATATTAAATTGTAATATGAGAGCTAAAGGTTATAAGACATTTTATTTTTCATTATAAGTTCTAGACATTATAAGTTCTATATAAGACTTATATAAGACATTATATAAGTTCTAGACATTCATTATAAGTTCTAGATTAAACAGATGTGTACAGGCTTATATATAAATTGGCTGTATGTACAACAACACAAAATATTTACGTTTACAACGACAAAAGAACATGGAATTACTATATTAGAAGTAACTATTTAAAGTACTTGTGAACAATTTGCCCCAATTAGAGACTGTTATCTATATAAGGTTCCTGAAAAGTGTACATGAATAAACATATCTTTATTCTCTACAAATTTCCAAAATGGTGGACTAAGTTGGCCTACTCTTGTATTTAAAAAAAATATTCTAGTATTATTTACAAAATACGGAATATGATGTCCTGGAAAAAAATGTAAAAAATGGCTCTTAAAATTAAGATTAAATCCAATTAAAAACATAGCTCCTCTTATATAGGCCAATGTTTTGAGTACTAAGAAAGGAATGTTAGAGTTAGAAGAGATGGAAGCAAAGAAAACGAGCAAAACAAGTATTTTTAGTTGAATTTGTGGTAAAATATAGATACAGTTGAAACTTAGTTGATATCTACATTTGCAGTTCATAACAACAGGGAATATAATTTTGTAAGTATACTTGAAGATGGAATAAAGATATAGGTCTATATTATTTTAGAGAAATGTTTTAAAATGTTTATTGATATTAAGACGATTTGGTTATGAAAGGTTTAGTTATGCACACCTGTATCTAGACAAATATAAACTTGCCTAGTAAATAAGAAAGTATTTGGGACTTGATTAAAACAATAGCGAACAAAATGTATTATTAGAATTACAGTTTAACATTTCCACGAAACTGTTAAGAGTTCGACAATGCAAGTCCTTAGAACAACTGATCAGTCACACATATGTAGCGATACAAATATAGTTTACCATCCAAATTTAAAAGTCAATATTTTGACCTGTTTTATGCAAGTTAAACTTAAACCTTTACTTTGCAAGTACTTTAAATCCGATTAAAACGTATGTTTGAGGTAAATTTATATAATGAGATCAAAGGAACAAAAGGTTTAAGAAGAATAAGTGAATATTTTACACTATTGTATGGATAGTTGTAGAAAATTGTGGATGAAAACATGACTATATGATATATTTTTTTTATATGATATATGAGTACTTTATAAATTTTTAGCTTTTTATACACATGCATTTTTAGTAGACATATGGAGTCATATGGAGGATAGTCAGAAAGTTAATCATATAGAACATAGGACGTAGTAAATGCGACGAGACAAAAAATTAAAATGTTTATCTTATATATATAAAATAATGTTTTTTTTATAGTTTATATATGAAAAAGTGAATGTTTGGTTGTATAAAAATTGAAATTGTGGTGAAATTTGGATAGCAGGGTATTTGGAGAGAAATTTGGAGAGGGGAAATTTTCCGCAGGGTTGGTAGGACTGAGTTACTCAACTTCCCTCACCTCAAGTATATAAGAAATGTACATAAGAAAAGACTTAACACATAGAGTATGCATTTGTTATATAATTCAATGCTGCTATGATGCTACCATGATACTGGTAGCAATTTCTAGACAAGTGGCAAAAGTTAGGTTAGAAAATTTGGCGGGAAACATGAGCGCCGAGAAAATATATTTGTTATATATAAAATATATAATATAAAAGGGAATATAGAGGCAAATTTAGTTGAGGAAACGTTCCTACAGGGTTGTTAGGACTGTTACTTTACTTGGTGGGGGTACTCAAAACCGAAGAAAGCCGAATAAATCCGAGCCGGCGCTCGGCTCGTACTTGGGGAGAAACTCGTACTTGGGATGCCAGTAAGTTGGTGTTCCTACTATAATCATGTCATATTGTGTTTAAAAATGTGGTAAATAAATTAATTTAGAAACATTTGTATTGAAAATTATATTAGAACTATAGCTTAGTTTATATTAAGTGTATTAACTAATTTATTTTTTACTCATAGTTAATATGGTCACAGAAAAAATTACTGAAAAAGGAATTATTGGATTAGATTGTTAGACTAATTAAATTTATAGGGTATTTAAATAATATAAAGTGCGTTATGACCAGTATATTTTAATCTAGACATTTACAAATAATATAACATTAGGTAACAGAAACTAGATTAACCGATCTGACCTATTTTTTTGTGAACAATTACATCCTAGTCCTTCACTACATACACTCTGATAGCATGGTCCCCTTTCTAACTAGCACCTTACCGTTGGCGAAGGCGGTATGACAGAGCTTCCCCTCTTGCTTCATTCTCCGGGCACGTCCCAAGACCATCTTGTTGTGGGCTGTGAGCTGTCCGTTAACGTAGACGGACGTCTTCGGGAAGTGTGGTGACATATCTTGCGTGTCGAACTCCTTCCGAGCTCTGGTTGCATTCATTCATGTTTCTTTCACACTTCTTGTTGTGAATTGGACGATTATGGGGGGGGGGTGCAGGTGCTTCTTAGATTAAAGATGTAATCGATGAGCTATTGACATAATCTCTTCTGAATTCGACACCCAGGATCTTGGAAAAACATCCCAACATGTATACATCTTCACCTTTTGTAGAAGGTAGGCCCAGAAGCTTTTCAATTCAATTCACATCTTTATTGTAGTGAACAATTAACAATAATTGCATTACAATCGTCAAGAATACTCTTTATGTAAACTAGTCACAAGAATAATAATTAATAATAAATAGATATACAACAATAATAAATAAAATTTAACATTACGATATTACATATTTTGTTAAGCATGTAAAGCTTGCGGTTTGGATATTAGCAGAGGAATTAAATTGTTAATTTACATCCCAGCGACACGTCATAAACTCATCAACCGAGTACAATGCCCTCAACATCAGGAGGTGTCTTAGTCGAGTTTTAATTTTTTGAGGTTATTTATCTGTTTAATGCCTTCAGGAAGTTTATTAATAAAGTTGATTCCAGCTTGTGATGGCAGGTGTTCATATGCCATTATTTTGCGTTGCCCTGCTCGATAGTTCTCCCTGCCCCTAGATTTGTACTGGTGCACGTATCTCTCTACCCAGGACCAAATCACACTTGAAACGATAGTGCAAGGTGACCTCCAGAATATAAAGGCAGGGAAGGGTCAACAATTCAAGCTCCCTGAAGGCATTTTTACTCGACTCTCGTGAATTTAATTTTGAGAGAATTCTGACAGCTTTCTTTTGCATTCTAAACACTCTTTCGAATTTATATTTAGAGCAGCTGCCCCATAGTCGCAGACCATACGACAAATGCGGGTATATAAGTCCATAATAGGCAGTTTTCAAAACTCCCAAAGAACAAAATGTTGCAAGCTTACGCAGATCATATACTCCGGAAGCTACCTTAGAGCAGATATAATCAATGTGATAGTCCCAGGTCAGACCTCGATCAAGATACATCCCAAGGACCTTGGCAGATTCTGTCTCTTCCAGAGGCGCATCACTAGCCATTACAACAGTTCGATAGTCTTGGTCCTGTTGTCGGAGGCAAAATATGATCAAATTTGACTTCAAAAAATTATTTTTCAAGTTAATTTTGGAAAAATACTCAATGCATGAGTTCACCTCCATCAAATGGTTTTTGATCTGATACAGTCGTGTCGTCAGCATATTGAATCACCATTCCATTCTGAATCGACGAGTTCAACCTGTTGATGTAGATGAGGAAAAGAAACGGACCAAGAATTGATCCCTGAGGGACACCATAGGTCATTTTGATTTTTCCTGACAGAGTATTCGCAACCTGCACACATTGGTATCTGTCACTGAGGTAGGACGAGAGCCATTTGTGAGGCAGGTCGTGAACTCCACATGTCCAGCTGTGTTGCAGCAGTGTTGCATGATGCACGCAGTCAAATGCTTTAGAGAGTTCAAGAAATATGGTAAGCACTTTTTCTCGCCTCTCCAAACCATTGACAACGCAGTCGATGAGACTTATGATGGCATCTATCGTGGATTTGTTTTTCCTAAATCCAAATTGTTGGGGAGAAAGAATTTCAAATCTCTCAAGGAAGTGTTCTAGTCTTTTAAGGAAGACTTTTTCAAACACTTTACTGAGAACTGGAAGAATTGATATTGGCCGGTAACTATTTACATTGCTGGAATCATTATTTTTAAAAATTGGTACAACTTTTGCTGTTTTTAGAGAAGATGGGAAAACGCCTTGTGTGAATGATAGATTTATTCATTTTGTCAGTGGTATCAAAATGTTCTTATAGCAGTGCTTTATCAACCACGTAGACATTCCATTAATGTTACTAGACGTTTTTTGTTTGAGGTCTTGTATAACACGAGCCACCTCCGTCTCCGTCACAGGAGACAATGCCATAGACGATACAGGTCCAGAAGAAGCAACTAGTAAAAGATATGCTCCAAAAACCAAAATAGGGTAATGTTAAACTAACATACCAGTGGAGTATCAAATTAAAGGTATTCTTCAATTAATTACTAACATACCATCCGTTTTTAGCAAAGACTATGTTTATGGGCTCCGCTGCCCCTAAAACCAATTCATAGTCAAATTGGTTAAGAATCCAGACTGATCTCACTCACGAGGCGACCTGCCGAGACCCAAAAATGGGACTGTAATAGAGCCCTCCCCCCCTGACGACGCATCCACCGGTACCTACGCCACCAAGCCCCAGGGTTTTGCGTGGGCCTTCACCGTCAGTAGTGGACCCAGTGGTGACCTAAGACCTAACAACGACGCCCCTGCGGTCCTTGTCTTCAAGTCCATTGGTGACTCCTGGCTTGGCGTCGTACACCGAGGCCGTCAGCAGGCTATTGCAACGGCCTAATTTTTTAGGTAGCCCACTCTTAGCTACTCCAACAGACTGACAAACAAAAAAAAATCAAACCAAAAAAAAACACGAAATCAATCCAAATTATAAAAAATCTAATCAACAAAAATTTTCAATATGCAAGGTTTCATTGGTGCACCAAAACGCACAAATGGCAACCAATAAGATGGACGAATTTCCTCTGTTGTGCGAGGAAGTCGATCCAGATATGCTAGTTGTTACCGAGCATAGGTTCAACAACAGAATTATCGATCATTTTGAGATCCTAAATTATCAATTGGCCAACCATCATTGCCGTACAACCGCTAAAGGGGGGGGGGTGGCAATTTTTTCAAAAAACAAAATTTCGACTACCCCTTACAAACCGACTGCATCCACTGACAAGGACTTTGAAATAACAGGGGTAAAAGTCGAAACCAACAGATTTCAACTGACAGTAATTGGTTTGTACAGATCTCCCAGCGGAAACTTTGAATCCTTCTTGGAAAATTTTGATTTCATGTTGTCGGAAGTGTTGAAAAAGAAACAACATTTCATTATATCATGGGAGATTTCAACATAAACGTCCTTGACGCTAGTTGTCCCATGACAAAACAGTTTGCTGACTTGCTAAGGTCGTTTGGACTAGCATGGTCAATCAACTCGCCAACGAGAGTGGTCAATAATTCAGCAACTGCCATCGACAACATAATAACAAACCTGACCAACATCAAAGCGACTGTGATCAACACGGCCATATCTGATCATTATGGCCTGCAGGTCATCGTTGATGACCATGAGCCAACACGGGATCCAATTCAAATGAGATCAGCCAGGGAAACAAGGCCCGAAAATATTTCGCTCCTGAACTCCATGCTTGCGCGGGAGAGAAGGGGCTTTTTAAATTTCAATGATCCCGTTGATCAACAATTTTAAATCTTCGTATCAACATTTAGTTACCATTTAAACGTGAGCTGCCCCATGAAACAAATCAAACAAAAGCCGAGGAAAAATTGTGCACAAGGATTACCAAAGGTATCCTAGTTTCGAGAGAAAATTTATTATTTCTCTTCGAAATTAAGAAGTGCTCAACAAATCCAGAATTCGTGCTCTTTTTTCAAAACTACAAACGAATCTATAGGAAAGTGATTCCTGCGAAGGCTTATGATGTAAATAAAACTCTGCTTACGTCCAAAAACATCTCAAAAATTGCATGGATCGTCATTAACAATAAAAAAACCACCCACACAAACGAATAGAACTGGAAATCGGAAATGAACGCATTCAGAACCCTCTTAAGGTCGCGGATGAGTTCAACAAATCTCTTGCCTCGGTCGGCTTGGTCCTACTCCGCGACAGCCTCTCCCGCCTCGAGTGCAGAGTCCAGCAGCCTCAATGGCGTTGGCCCCAGTCTCTCAACTGGAGATTGACCGGGTGATCAGAGACCTTCAGTCAAAAAAATCTAACGATTCGAATAATTTGTCCACGTGGCTCCTCAAAAACTGTTCTCAACACCTGTTGGGACCATTGGAACGCCTAATCAACCACTCTTTCACATCGGGAACCTTTCCGTCCTCGCTCAAAAAGGCAAAGGTATCCCCAATATTTAAAAAGGGCGACCTCCTCTCTCCCCAAAATTACCGCCCAATCTCAATGCTTCCAATCTTCAGCAAAATCTTTGAAAAAGTCTTTCTCACAAGATGTGTGGATTTTCTCGATAGGCACAATCTGCTATAAAACAACCAGTTCGGATTTCGAAGTGGTAAATCGACTACAGACGCAGTAACGCGTCTAGTAGAAATGATAGTAGATGGAATTGAAGGTCAAAGAGAGACACTCAGTGTTTTCCTCGACTCGTCAAAAGCCTTTGACTGCGTTGATCATTGTCTGCTTCTTTACAAACTTGAACATTACGGGATACGAGGAGTGCCTCTCAAATGGCTTGAATCGTATCTCAGTAATAGAACACAATTCGTTGGGATTTCTGAAACCCGGTCGGGAGAGGAGTGGCTAAATTATGGGGTCCCAAAAGGCTCTATACTTAGTCTACTGCTCTTCTTGATCTACGTCAACGATGTTGCCTCATCCGCACAACAAGGACAAATTGTCCAATATGCGGATGACACGACACTCTGCATGAACGCAAAAACAATCCAAGAGCTCGAAAAGGTGACCTTTTTGGAGCTCAACAGCGCAATCCAACATTTCAATAATCTCAACCTCAAAACCAACCCAACAAAATCAAACTTCATCAAATTTGGTTTGCGTCAAAAAGACTCAGAGATACCTACAGTCATACTGGATGAAACTGAGATCGAAGAGGTCTACTCAGCCAAATTCGTAGGAATATACCTAGATCAATAATTGAATTGGGATTTCCAAGTAGACCACGTTTGCTCAAAACTGTCCTCAGGAATTTATGTTTTGAGAAAACTGTCAGAGTATTGCCCAACTCAGGTACTGATGACGGCGTACTACGGAGTAATTTACCCACTGGTGGTGTGGGGAGGTTGCTCCAACGCGAACCTCTCAAGAATTTTTGTTCTTAAAAAAAGAGCCGTTCGAATAATCGCAAAACAAGCAGAGAGAGTCGTGCAGAGCAGCATTCAAAAACCTGAACTTGTTGACATTACCCTGCCTCTACATTCTTGAAACATGTCTCTTTTTTAAATCAAAATGCGAGTCCATAAGAGGTTGCGACATACACTCTTATGAGACAAGAGGCAGGGGTAACTACCGAATTGGGAGACACTGGACGGTAGCTTACGAACGATTGCCCGCACAGGCAGGTGTTCAATTTGTCAACAAACTGCCAAATTCAATCAAATGTGCTCCTACGCTGAAGGTGTTCAAATCTCGTCTGAAGCAAGTGTTGATTGCAGAGGCATTCTACAGTTCAGACGAGTTTTTGGCACATAACTGGTAGATCTAGTAAAATTGCACGAGTAGGCTGGCTGAGTGGGAAACATTTTTTTCTTTTTTGAAAGAATGGGTGTGTGAATGCATGCTTATTGTACGTACGAATGTGGATCTGGATGTAAGCGTGGATGAATAATTTTAGCTTAGTTCAAATATCTCATAGAAATGACGATTGCTATGCATTATACAAATGTAAAAAATGTGCAATAAAATACTTATTATTATTATTAGAGTGCCTTGGTGATGCCGCAGGCCGAACTTTCCACCGCGAGGCCATAGGCCGAGTTTCACAAAGGGACCTTTAACAGAGCATCGTGGTGAGGCCGTAGGCCAAGTTCTACAAAAGCGCAAAAGGCTGAGCTTTCTTCATGAGAGTAGCGAGTGACGGGGTTGGCACGCGAAGCGTGCAGGTGATACCCCTAGTACGATATATATTAAGATCGCAGACAAAATAGCGTTCATATATAGCAATATATCATAGTTATAAGAATATAGATACAAATGAGACGAAGTAAAATACATAACTCAATGGCGATCATGTATGCAAAAACGGCAACAGTAGTAGTGTATATCAATGACTCGCGCACTACGCCGTAGTGGAGTTGACCTTGACGAATAGCCTTCGTAGCCGTACAGAAGTACTCTGCATGGAAGATTTTATTGTATTCCGTGTAGTACGTAGATGGTTGCGAGCGGAACGTTATTCCAGAACATTAAACAGTTTTACAAGATGAATTATTTGAAACAATTTGTTGTTTAAATATCAGCTGTGTATTTTTTGATGGTTGTACTTTTGCCTTAATCTATACTGTATAAAAAACTTTGAATTTTTAAAATCGCTCACTGGATATCAAATAAGTATAAGAGGCCATGTAGCGACTCCAAAGCCTGTTTAAAGACCATTAATAACACGATCAATGGTATGAAAGCCGATGGAATCGTATATAATGTGGTTCAACAGTTAATTGAGTCAAAAAAACATATCATATTTTTACGGACACCAGGACACTCAGGCATAGTAGGCAATGATAAAGTTGACTTACTGGCGAAGTAAGTCGTTAAGAATGGTAAATCAGTCAAAGATCTCCATATATCTAGGGATGGTTTTAAAAATGTCCAATTTCAACTGAGAATTCAGAAACTAAATAAAGATTACTTAGAATCACCTAAAGCCGAACTATACAAATTGGTGCAAAATAATTATTCCTCAAAACCATGGTTGCAAAACTCCCCTATGAATAGTACTGATATTGTTAACATATGTAGACTACACCTGGGACATGCAAATGTAAACAGCAGACTGCACACACTCAAATTATATTTTACGTCACTATGCCTCAATTACACCATGGGTACAAAAGAAACTGTAGATAATGTAATATTACAATGTCCTAAATTTGAATTTTATAGAAACCAAATCAAGACGTGTTGTAAAAAATATGGTTATGACAAAGTGTTCCAGTTAAAGAAACTTAATGAATAACAATCCACATGAACTGAATAGATTAATTTTGAATGCAAAAATAAAGTTGTGAAACAGTAACATCAATGTTTTAACCATATATGAACAAAATTATTTTCCTAGTATATGGAATTATTCTATCCGTGTACTAGTCTTTTCAGATTATTATAACATTATACAAACAAATTAATATAAGTGTACTAATAAAATCAAAACATTGTAAGAATAAGCTAAAAATAATACAGCGCTAATGAACTATCAAGTAAAATTCTGTAAAAGGACAACCACAGACTGCAGCGTACATCGGGGCTACATAAGTGGATCCTTAAAACCCATTAAAATGGAAAATAAAAAAAGACTAATACCATGACTCTCACTGATCACTTTATCTAAAAAATTACTAAACATCCTGGGCTGAATATTGTAGGATAGTTAATCTTGTGTTGTAGGTGTGCAATAATAAGTCTTTGAACAATTCTTCGTTGATTCAAGAGGGCAGCCGGTTTTTGGGAAATTTTGAAACAGTGTGTCAAATTTGGCCATAGCTGCTAAAGGAATGGTTTTACAAAAAAAATTAATATAATTTTCAGTAACAATTTTGAGACAATATACAACTTTGTTCATACGCATATTTGCTTTATCTTGCCTCCTTCACCCCTTGGTAGAGCTATATTTTCAATTTAATTCCGCACTAAAAGGTAGAACTATATAGTTTTCTTGGCAAAAACATATGTAATATAAGAAACATAGTTTTGCAGACTAAAAAAAAAAAAAAATCTGTAGAATTATAGCAATCCTTTTATCATAACGTGTACTTATGACTTATGACGTATCACTTATTCAGACACAATTGCTTTACTTTGCATCCTTTAAAGTTAGACTTACTGATATTTTAGACTATAAAACTCAGTTATCTAGGGGATTACCTGATTTCATTAAGAAATGTTTAAATTAACTATGATACAGTAATAAACTTTTCACAGAGTATGGTTAAATTTCGTTAAATAAGCTTCTTCAAGACTTATTTCCTCTGAGTCTAATCAATATATTTTGAGATTATCAGAAATAGAAACTCAGAAATTCTTTATTGACAACAGAATAACACTGCAAAATAGCGTCAACAATAACATACATTGTGATTAAAAATAACCTAAATCAATTTAATATGGTAACATTAATATAGTCAGAATAATTAAAATAAGACTAAACTTTGTGTTTCTTATAAAATAAACTACAGCTTATACAGCTGGCCATTCATCTTAGCTTAAACCAGTATAATCAGTGCACTCAACAAAATCCCTGACACTGTAATAGCCTCGGTCTCCGTCTCGCTGCATCAAAAACCTCTTAACTTCCCTCTCAAAATGCGGCCTTGTTTTTACATTCATAGAGGCTGGGAGAGCGTTGTAAAGTTTAATAGCATTGATTAATAAATGCTTTGGCAGGGATTTTAATTATATTGTTGTGACGAAGATTGTGACGATGTTGGGGATTATTTGGTTTGAAAAGGTGAAGGTGGTTATGAACAAATGTTACGCAGTTTAATATATAATTAATGGGAACGTTAAAACTTTATCCTCCTTAAAAAGTGATTTACACGAAGTTCTTCGAGGTTTCCCAAAAACCGCTCTTAACGCCCTTTTCTGGAGTTTGAAAACCATTTTTGTGCGTGAACTTTCACATCCCCAAATAACAACCGCATATGTACGAAAGGGGTAAATCAGTCCATAGTAAGCAGGTAAGGAGGCTACTCTGGCATCAGCAAACTTTGATAAGTTTCGTATAACGGAAACCCCTGAGCTTAATTTCTTGCAAAGCTCAATATGATCATGGAAGTTTAGTTTGGTGTCAATGTAAACACCAAGAAACTTTAAAGAGTCACAAGAAGAGATCTCTCATCACGTAGATGGAATGTATTCTGTTCTAAATTCTGTGAACTCCTGATCGAAAAATTAATCAGTCGAGTTTTCTCACTATTCACTTCGAGCTGATTCTAGTGATAACCATAAAAGCTGAAACTACAGTGGCGAACAAATTAATCCGAACAAGATGAATTTTGACAGAAAACTTTATTTGTTCATGTATAGTATACAATGAAACAACTTACACGCTATTAGTAGTTTATATGACCTCCCTTATTTTTGATTAGCTCATTAACCTTCTTTGGCATTGATTCCACCAGTGTAGAACAATGGTTTTTAATGTCTTCATCGTGAAACCAGACCCGAATCACCGACTTGATTAGTTCATCTTTTCTGCAACAATCCATTTTCCCAAGTTTTTTCTTCAATATTGCCCAACGATTCTCTATTGGGTTTAGATCGGGAGAGTTCCCTGGCCACGACAAAACCTCAATATGTTGATTTCTGAAGAATGCTTTCATTTTTTTAGAAGTGTGACATGGCGCAAGATCCTGTTGGAAAATGAGATCTGGATTCCTTTGCATGAGTGGGACGATTCTACTTTGGCATATGTCCATGTACTGGTCCGATTTCATCATTCCTTGTACTGGTACAAGTGCTCCTGTCCCTTCATGGGTAAAATAACCCCAAAACATTTTTTTTTGTGGGTATTTAGGAGCTTGTTGCAAATGGGCAGGCAACAACTTCTCATCTGCTGACTTACGGACGTACGGTACCTTCTCGCCTTGTACAAAGAAATGCGTCTCATCCGAAAAAATCACATTTTTCCACATTTCAATAGTCCAGTCTTTATGATTTTTTGCCCATTGGAGTCTTTTTGACATCATGGCTTTGGTCAATAACTGTTTCTTTTTAGGTTTGATAGCAACCCTCCCAGCTGCGAGCAATCTCCTACGAACTGTCATGTCAGAAACATTGGTCCCACTAGCTCTTAAATCCCTATTAAGATCAACAGCGGTCATTCTCGGATTTATTTTACTTTTTCTTATCAGTAATCTGTCTTGTGTTGGCGTAGTTTTCCTTTTTCGGCCACATTTTCCTTTCCTTTTTGGTGAGAAGGAACCTGTATCACGGAAACGTTTTATAATGTCATTCACTGTACCTAACCCTACACTACACTCACTAGCAATCTGTCTTTGAGTCATTTGTGTGTGTTGAGACAATGCAACAATTTTTGAGCGTTTCCGTGGAGTAATATCCATTGTTGTAGACTGTACGTCTTTGTTACTTGATACACTAAATATATAATACACAGAAACTAATATAAATCCACTTATATAACCAGATAAAAACACTTAAATCAGTATGTGTACATATCAGCAACATAACCTCAATTACCAAACATGAACTTATTGCATTCTGGGTAAGCAGGCTGCCACTGAGGGAAAAATTCCCAACAATAGACCAAAATTTCCCTTTGTTCGGATTAATTTGTTCGCCACTGTAAACATAAAAGCATGGTTAGTGAGCAATATTAAAGATCCTGCAGGTTGAGCTTTTATATCGATGTGATGGTTTAGGGAGAACCATGGTAGGAAGGATAGGCCTAAGCAAGTGTAGAAAAACACCCTTAGTAAAGCACGGGCAGTCGAAAAGTAGAATTTAAAAATAATCGAATTACATTTAAAATTATACAGACTTAAAAATACATAAAAATTTATGTAAATAGATATACTACAGTTACTAGAAAAGACAAACATTCTGGCCGATTTAAATTGATTGTCCAGACACCACAACTGTTTGTTACACATGACGAAGTTATCAAGATTGTTTGGGACATATATACTTTCAGAGAATAAATATGTATCGTTGCACATTCTACGTAGTCTGACTTTGGGGATAGGTTGATTCGTACATAGCCAATGATAGGCTTCTTTTGAAACAAGCCTTGCTGCAGTAACTAGTGTTATTTTGTTGGAACTGAGTATTAACAGTTCCACAGAACGCATTTCATTTATTTGGGGTTTAAAGGATTGTTTAAATCCCCATTGGCTGGGGTCACGTGATCATAGGCCTATAAATTGAGTTGTTGAACACTATTTTCCATTCTTTTGTGAATCCCTCTGGTCTGAGGAAGGTGAGCGTGGTTCACCGAAATCGATCACCATAATATTCGTGCATTTTTTACTTGTATTGTAATATGTTTGTGCATTTTGTGCTTATATTGTAATAAATTTGTGTTGTGTGACGTTTACTTGTACTGTATATATACCAACACGTATTATGCTAATTAAAAAAACTATTAATAAATAATTGTTGTCCCTGAGCCCAACTACGAAGCTGACTCCTCTAGGAAGTCATACACCCCCTCCACCATAACCTTGATGTGCCAATGTTGCACCGACAGCCCATTGCAATGAATTATGGAAACACTTTAGTGCAATCACTTGTGGATTCTGACACTTGAAAGATTTATTAACCTGAATGAAAAACGATGAAACGTTACGGAGTTTGGATTGCAATACAAACGGGGCCTTCATTACACAACTAGATCGTATATGGAGGGTGTTATTGAGTATAAATTAACAAAATAAATGGCAAGTGCCAAAAGATAAACAAAATATAAACGTATTATGATTTATGTAATTACAAAAGTAATCCTTAGGAACCGTGATTTGGCCCCCTCGACTTGTTGACGTCTAAATCTGAATGTAATATAAGTATTTGCCTAAATAGACGAGTTTCAATCAGTCCAGCAATGAGCGCGGGTAAGCCAGCCTGATAGCATAACTCTTCATACAAGTGCTACGCCCTACAGAATCAGTAGTAACTGGGTCACAGCAATACAACACTACTCCTACATTGTACAGGTAACTAGATTGTTGCTTAAAGAGAAGGGTTTCGATCAGTCCGGTAGTGAGCGGAGGTAGCCAGCCTGAGCGCACAACTCATCATAGAAGTGTTACGCCCCACAGACTCAGTAGTACCTGGGTTACATCACTACACCACTACTCCTACATTTTACAGGTAACTAGAGTGTTGCCTAAAGAGGCGAGTTTCGATCAGTCCTGCAGTGAGTGGGAGTAAGCCAGCCTGAGAGCATAACTCTTCAAACAAGCGTTATGCCCCACAGACTCAGTAGTACCTGGGTTACATCACTACACCACTACTCCTACATTTTACAGGTTGCTAGAATGTTGCGTAATGAGGCGAGTTTCGATCAGACTGGCAGTGAGCGAGAGTAAGCCTACATTGTACTACTTCTAAATTGAACAAGTAACTAAAGACCTCCACGCAGCATTAAATAATCAATATGTAATCAACAACCCTCCATACACTCCATCAATGATCCTCCACCCACTAATACAATGTGATATGGCTGAGGAGTGTGGGCAGAGTGCAATCCACTTACATAGTGGTCGCTAAGAGATGTTGTGCTCCAGCCACAATCCAAACACCATCGACGACAACCCTCCATACACTATGATCCTCCACCCACTAATACAATGTGATATGGCTGAGGAGTGTGGGCAGAGTGCAATCCACTTATATAGTGGTCGCTAGGAGATGTTGTGCTCCAGCCACAATCCAAACACCATCGACAACCCTGCCTACTCTACGACCCTCCACCCACTAATACAATGTGATATGGCTGAGGAGTGTGGGCAGAGTACAATCCACTTACATAGTGGTCGCTAAGAGATGTTGTGCTCCAGCCACAATCCAAACACCATGGACAACCCTGCCTACTCTACAACCCTCCACCCACTAATACAATGTGATATGGCTGAGGAGTGTGGACAGAGTACAATCCACTTACATAGTGGTCGCTAAGAGATGTGCTCCAGCCACAATCCAAACACCATCGACAACCCTGCCTACTCTACGACCCTCCACCCACTAATACAATGTGATATGGCTGAGGAATGTGGGCAGAGTGCAATCCACTTACATAGAGGTCGCTAAGAGATGTTGTGCTCCAGCCACAATCCAAACACCATCGACAACCCTGCCTACTCTACGACCCTCCACCCACTAATACAATGTGATATGGCTGAGGAATGTGGGCAGAGTGCAATCCACTTACATAGTGGTCGCTAAGAGATGTTGTGCTCCAGCCACAATCCAAACACCATCGACAACCCTGCCTACTCTACGACCCTCCACCCACTAATACAATGTGATATGGCTGAGGGGTGTGGGCAGAGTGCAATCCACTTACATAGTGGTCGCTAAGAGATGTTGTGCTCCAGCCACAATCCAAACACCATCGACAACCCTGCCTACTCTACGACCCTCCACTCACTAATACAATGTGATATGGCTGAGGAGTGTGGGCAGAGTGCAATCCACTTACATAGTGGTCGCTAAGAGATGTTGTGCTCCAGCCACAATCCAAACACCATCGTCAACCCTCCCAACACTACGACCCTCAGCCCACTAGTACGATGTGACATGACTGAGGAGGGCGAGCAGAGTACAATTCACTTACATAGTGGTCGCTGAGAGATGTTGTGCCCCAGCCATCTTCCTCACTCCATCAACAACCCTCCCTACTCTACGACCCTCCACCCACTAGTAAAATATGACGTGACTGAGGAGAGTGGGCAGAGTACGTAGGGGCCACTTACATAGGGGCCGCTAAGAGATATGTCTTAGCCTCCTTCCACGCACCATCGACAACCCTCCTTACTCTATGACTCTCCACACACTAGTACAATGTGACGTGACTGAGGGGAGTGGGCAGAGTACAATTCACTTACATAGGAGCCCCCGACACTACGACCCTTGACACACTAGTACAATGTGACGTGACTGAGGGGAGTGGGCAGAGTACAATTCACTTACATAGGAGCCCCCGACACTACGACCCTTGACACACTAGTACAATGTGACGTGACTGAGGGGAGTGGGCAGAGTACAATTCACTTACATAGGAGCCCCCGACACTACGACCCTTGACACACTAGTACAATGTGACGTGATTTAGGGGGGTGGGCAGAGTATAATTCACTTACATAGGAGCCCCCGACACTACGACCCTTGACACACTAGTACAATGTGACGTGATTTAGGGGAGTGGGCAGAGTATAATTCACTTACATAAGAGCCCCCGACACTACGACCCTTGACACACTAGTACAATGTGACGTGATTTAGGGGAGTGGGCAGAGTATAATTCACTTACATAGGAGCCCCCGACACTACGACCCTTGACACACTAGTACAATGTGACGTGATTTAGGGGAGTGGGCAGAGTATAATTCACTTACATAGGAGCCCCCGACACTACGACCCTTGACACACTAGTACAATGTGACGTGATTTAGGGGAGTGGGCAGAGTACAATTCACTTACATAGGAGCCCCCGACACTACGACCCTTGACACACTAGTACAATGTGACGTGATTTAGGGGAGTGGGCAGAGTATAATTCACTTACATAGGAGCCCCCGACACTACGACCCTTGACACACTAGTACAATGTGACGTGATTTAGGGGAGTGGGCAGAGTATAATTCACTTACACAGGGGCCGTTAAGTGATGATGTGGCCCAGCCACCTTCCACACACCATCGACAATCCTCCCTACACTACGACCCTTGACACACTAGTACAATGTGACGTGATTTAGGGGAGTGGGCAGAGTATAATTCACTTACACAGGGGCCGTTAAGTGATGATGTGGCCCAGCCACCTTCCACACACCATCGACAATCGTCCCTACACTACGACTCTCCACACACTAGTACAATGTGACGTGATTTAGGGGAGTGGGCAGAGTACAATTCACTTACATAGGAGCCCCCGACACTACGACCCTTGACACACCAGTACAATGTGACGTGATTTAGGGGAGTGGGCAGAGTATAATTCACTTACATAGGAGCCCCCGACACTACGACCCTTGACACACTAGTACAATGTGACGTGATTTAGGGGAGTGGGCAGAGTATAATTCACTTACATAGGAGCCCCCGACACTACGACCCTTGACACACTAGTACAATGTGACGTGATTTAGGGGAGTGGGCAGAGTATAATTCACTTACATAAGAGCCCCCGACACTACGACCCTTGACACACTAGTACAATGTGACGTGATTTAGGGGAGTGGGCAGAGTATAATTCACTTACATAGGAGCCCCCGACACTACGACCCTTGACACACTAGTACAATGTGACGTGATTTAGGGGAGTGGGCAGAGTATAATTCACTTACATAGGAGCCCCCGACACTACGACCCTTGACACACTAGTACAATGTGACGTGATTTAGGGGAGTGGGCAGAGTACAATTCACTTACATAGGAGCCCCCGACACTACGACCCTTGACACACTAGTACAATGTGACGTGATTTAGGGGAGTGGGCAGAGTATAATTCACTTACATAGGAGCCCCCGACACTACGACCCTTGACACACTAGTACAATGTGACGTGATTTAGGGGAGTGGGCAGAGTATAATTCACTTACATAGGAGCCCCCGACACTACGACCCTTGACACACTAGTACAATGTGACGTGATTTAGGGGAGTGGGAAGAGTATAATTTACTTACACAGGGGCCGTTAAGTGATGATGTGGCCCAGCCACCTTCCACACACCATCGACAATCCACCCTACACTACGTCTCTCCACACACTAGTACAATGTGACGTGATTTAGGGGAGTGGGCAGAGTAAAATTCACTTACACAGATAAAACAATAAATATAATTTAAATTTTATTGCCAGTATTGTTTCATTATAGGCTTAATTATAATACATTTATTTTACTATCTCTTCTAAGATAAACTAATTTATTAGAAATTATAATGTTATAGGATATAATTTCCAGTTTATTATGAATAAGAAGAGTGATTGCAAGTGACTAAGAGCATAGGCTTATTGATTGATCAAGGCTTAAACATTAATTTATACATCCATCTCTCGAACCAATCCTTATGTTGATAGAGATTTGAAATTCCAAGAATGTTTTATTCCTTTAAGATATTTTCAGTATTTTTGTTCAAGTAACTATCGTCTTGTTCTATGAATTCTGTTTAAAACCCAAATGATACGTAAATTGTAGTTTTTTTTCAAGCTATACCAATACTTGTATAAATATTTTTATTTTGTTCACATTATATATACTTAGAACTTTTTTACATCTCTCCAGTACACCCTGATAAAGTGATTTATACAATGGCGTTTTGAATGATTATAATATTTTTATGTAAATATTTTTTTATATCGTGACATAAATCTTCAATGCTAAGAGATGTTAAGTATTATATTATTTTTTTCTTGAAAGAAGTTGTTTGCTCATCTCATATATTGTACGGTCTTCTTTGTACTTTCACCCGTGCTCAACCTAGTTAACTAAATATACTACGTTCTGTTTTACACAAGTGTGTCATGTTTATGGTTGTTGCATTATTTTGCTATCCTTGTTCATAAAAATAAGCTGCCAAGCTATGACAAAATAATAATAATAATAATAATGAAAAAATTATTAATGTTATTGTACCTGCTGAGACACTGATGACGCGGGAGAGGGGCGGAGTCAACGTACCACTGATGCTGCAGGTATATAGAGTGTGACACTGGACCAGAGAGCAGTGCTTGTGTCTTCTGGATCTGTCGGACTCCTTTCCCGTAAGTGCAGTTCCAAGTCATTATCAAGTGTTATGTCTCTATTTGAAAATATAACATTTAATTAATTTTGGCATACAATGAAAATATAATCAATTTTAAAATCCAAAAAAATTATATAAAAATTGTATAATCGGCGTATTATAATATAATATAATTTTTCTGCTAATAAGAAAACAAAATTCTCTATTTCAATATCAAATATAACTTAGAAAGTATATAATTATTGGTTATATACGTTTTGGCACATATCTGATCATGAAAAAATGAAGTGTAATAAAAACGATTAATTTTTCTAATATATTATTTATTAGTGAAACTAACTTTATAAACATGCTGACATTAAATTTTACCAGCCAATTAATTAAATCATAACTGGACTATTCTATAAAAATACCTGTTCTCAATTGGGATCAGGCCTCAGCCAAAAGGGGTCTTTAATAAATAAGAAAATTTATGTTTTTTAATTTGCTCTCAAATTGCCCTCACCCCTATAAAATTTAGTCTATACTCGTCACATTACATGAGTCTTTCACATCGTATTTAAACACCCATAAAAAGTTACTAATCATTTTAATTCAAAATTTACCCTGTCTGATAAACATGTAATAGTGTGTAGACATACATGGAATACACACATTAACTTCAAAACACTTAAGTCACACACACCCCACCCCCACCTGAGAAACATAAGATGGTTTTATCACTATGATTGAGATAAATAACACCAGGAGACGTGAAACAAATCGACACCCGGTCATCGACACACCTACTCACTGCTGGGAATGACGATCCTCACCCATTCTCACAAGAACTACATTGACGGCCCTCACCCATTCTCACAAGAACTACAATGACGGTCCTCACCCATTCTCACAAGAACTACATTGACGGCCCTCGCCCATTCTCGCAAGAACTATATTGACGTCCCTCACTCATTCTTACAAGAACTACATTGATGTTCATCTCACAACTTTCACACGATTTCGATTGAAGGCCCTCTCCTATTCTAATGTGGATTAAATAAACGCCTCTCACACTCATCCTCGTACGAATGACATTGAAGGCTCTCACACATCTCACACGAATTAGATTGAAGGCCCTCTCCTATTCTAATGTGGATTACATAAACGCCTCTCACACTCATCCTCGTACGAATGACATTGACGGCCCTCACAAACTCTCACACGAATTAGATTGACAGCCCTCTCCCATTCTAAAGTCCGAATAAAATAACTTTGCTACGCGCCGCATGTCTGAAATGACAAAACTCTAATGTATTGTCAAACTTAAAATAATCCAGCATTAATCTACAAACTAATTGTTTAGTGTCCACCATTTTATATTCTTTAAGAAAAATTATGCTGGAGATTTTGCTTGAACTAATTTGCTTTTTATTGTGATATTTGTGTTTAAGAACACGTTTTTATGAGCGAAATTGCGCGTGAGTCGTTTTTAACCTGTCACTGTTGCAAGAATAATTATAATAAAATATTTTTTTTTTGATGGATGACATATTGATTTATTGTGATTAGTTAGGTATAAAACTCGTTTAATTGTTCAAAATTAAATAGTATTGTAAATAGTATTGTACGTGTATGGGCGGGCGGGTGGGTCAATACCAATGTACGTGTAAAGGTGGGCGGGTGGGTCAATATCACTGTACGTGTATGGGTGGGCGGGTGGGTCAATAAAAATGTACGTGTATGGGTGGGTGGTGAGTCAATACCACTGTACGTGTATGTGTGGGTGGGTGGGCCAATTAAGTAAAAGTAATTAAGTAAATATTCTTTGAATTATTTAACGTTGTATATATAAAATGAACAAAAACGACAAACACTATAAAAAATTTCTTTGTACAAACATTAACCGTGTTATTTAAGTATTAGTAAAATAAAACTGCGGCAATAATAAAACATGCAGAAAAATAATGAAGAGTTGATGAAGTAAACTCATAATTCGTTTACATCGAGACTGTGTCGGATGCGTAAGGTATACTCTGCTCTGACAGTAAAGTTATTTTATTTGGACTGTAATGTGGATTACATAAACGCCTCTCGCACTCATCCTCGTACGAATGACATTGACGGCCCTCACTCATTCTAATGTGGATTACATAAACGCCTCTCGCACTCATCCTCGTACGAATGACATTGACGGCCCTCACTCATTCTAATGTGGATTACATAAACGCCTCTCACACTCATCCTCGTACGAATGACATTGACGGCCCTCACTCATTCTAATGTGGATTACATAAACGCCTCTCGCACTCATCCTCGTACGAATGACATTGACGGCCCTCACTCATTCTAATGTGGATTACATAAACGCCTCTCGCACTCATCCTCGTACGAATGACATTGACGGCCCTCACTCATTCTAATGTGGATTACATAAACGCCTCTCGCACTCATCCTCGTACGAATGACATTGACGGCCCTCACTCATTCTAATGTGGATTACATAAACGCCTCTCGCACTCATCCTCGTACGAATGACATTGAAGGCCCTCTCCTATTCTAATGTGGATTACATAAACGCCTCTCGCACTCATCGTCGTACGAATGACATTGACGGCCCTCACTCATTCTAATGTGGATTACGTAGACGCCGCTCACAGCTATCCCCATACTAATAACATTGACGGTCATTCCGCACCCTCTCAAAGAAATTACATTTATGGCACTTCCATCCCTCTTACACTGTTTACAATGACGTCTCTCCTCACCCATTATTATACAAGTTACATTGATGGCCCTCCCACACGCTCTGACACTAACCACATTAACACCCACCTACTCGCACGCGAATGACATTGATAGCCCTTTCACTCCCTCTCACATGAACAACATTGACAGTCACCGAACACCAGCCCACTCGCACGTGAATGACATTGATAGTCCTCTCACATGGACAACATTGACAGTCACCGAACACCCGCCCACTCGCACGTGAATGTCATTGATAGTCCTCTCACATGAACAACATTGACAGTCACCGAACACCCGCCCACTCGCTCGTGAATGACATTGATAGTCCTCTCACTCCCTCTCACATGAACAACATTGACAGTCACCGAACACCCACCTACTCGCACGCGAATGACATTGATAGCCCTCTCACATCCTCTCACATGAACAACATTGACAGTCACCGAACACCCACCCACTCGCTCGTGAATGACATTGATAGCCCTCCCACACCATCTCACACGAATTAAATTGCATTCACAGAATACCGATCCACTCGCACGTGAATGGCATTGATTGTCATAAGTCCACTCTCTCCTGAATTACACTCACAGCTCTCCCAATACCTAATTTTGTACGTAAATTTACTTATGAAATAAATTGGTTTCAAAGTTTTACTGTTTAGACATTTCTTATAGTACAATTATTTTTGTGATCAAACTAATAGTATGTTGCAATTTTTTATTCTGTTGACTCTGTTTGTTTATAATATACTCTATACACAATATACAAATTACAATATACAATGTGTCATATAGTAGACTTTACTTTAATTTAATTAGTGTTTCTTAATATGTAAGTTCAGTATATGTTTGGTAGTATTTTGTCATGTAATTATATTATGTGTCTTATGGGGAATTGTATGAGTGAAGATTGGATGTGTTTAGCAGTATTCTATCCCCTACAATCATCAAAATACCGATATTTCACGCTAGTTATTTTTATTAATTTATTTATTGGGGAACTTCCGATATTATTATTTACTAATTTGTCATGTTGGCTGTTGTTGTCTCCATTTGGAGGCACATAAAACAAACAGAACACTCTTACATCGAGAGTTTATTTGTAGAAAAATATTACTGTTTTAAACATGTGAAAAAAGAAAAAGTACTATTTGGATTGTTGTCCCTCTTTATTGTGGCATTCCCTTTGATTTGGACAAAATCTACCTTGTCCGGTTTTGTAAATTTTAACTAAAACGTAACTAATTACGTCCTGGATTTTGAAAACATTCCATATAAAATTATATCACATAATTTGGTTGTAAACAGTTTATGTAACTTTAACTGTAGAAACAGCTGATTCGTGTTTACACCGATTCGATGCAAAGTTTACAACTGGCCCAGCATGACCTTGAGGAGAGATTAATAGAAGCAGGACAGGGTGGGGGTACTTTTCTAAAAACGGTGAACTGATCAGGTGATTAAAAACGAGAAAGTATTAATACCCTTACTGATGTAATAAAAATGCGCCGGAAACAAATAATTTAGTACTAATTCTATTTTGAAAACATAACCTGTAATTTTAACTTTTTTAAACAATCGTCTGGAAAAATTACATAAAAAATACATTTACAAATATTTTGATTTTATATTCTATTTTCTTTATGTTCAGGATGGCATTTTGACATCTAAAAAGAAAACAATTGCCTACAGTATCATATTTGGTGAAACTATCTATGAGATCATTGGATATTGATTTGTTTAGTTATACCATCCGTTTATTTCTACGCCTAAGTAAGCATCTTAGAGCAACTCTAGTTTCTGAGTTTTCTGACACAGGTTCTTGCCTAAGGTCCATATCATCATGACTGTTTAAGAGGTGGTTGATAGTTGGGGTCGTCATCAGTCTCATCGCCATAACATTCTAATTGGTATCATGAACACTCTCTTCTAAAACATCAGAATTGTTAGAAACACTTCATCATCACTTCAACTTTCAATCAAAACATCCTGTACGTCGTCAGAAGAAAGGTCATCTTATCTAAGAGCCATATTTGTAGTTACAATACATAAACACACTGATACACTAAAAACAAACAAAAAATTAAAAAAATAAGGTAAAAAATTTGAAACAACACAAGTGGTGGGGTCTAATGTAACCCCATACGACTCTTCAGAGTAGTAGGCCTATACGCACGCACAGCTACTGCTTGTCGGCAACTGGGAATACCTAGGACAACACAAGTGGTGGGGTCTAATGTAACCCCATACGACTCTTCAGAGTAGTAGGCCTATACGCACGCACAGCTACTGCTTGTCGGCAACTGGGAATACCAGCACCTCAACTATTAACTTTGATGGTGAAATGGTAAACTAAAAATGCTTGGGGTCAGAAATGACCCCACCAGTTAAGGGCAATTAAGGGTAACCTACAAGTTAGAGCAACAACAAACAATCCTTAGGATCCTCTGGGAGATATATATGCTACCTCTTTAGTTTGCAAAATTCAACTGAGCGAAGCTCGGTCTTCCGGTACTATTAGAATAAAACTTGTATAGTTGAATTTGTTAAGATTATATGTTTTGGCAAAAGTTTACTGATTTTTATTTTGTGTTTCATATTAAAGAGAACTTTATAATAATAATCAATTGAAAATAATTAATAATGTTTCTGAATCGTCTGTTTGGCAACTTCTTCCTATTATAGTCTGAATAAAATAACGTTGGCTCCGCGGAACGGCCACGCGCCTCTGGTCTAAAATGACAAAACTCTGAATTTTAATTTGCTGTGAAACTTATTATTTTTCAACTTATTATTTGTCAAAGCAATAATTTTCAAACTAATTATATAGTATCTACTATGTTATGTTCTTTAAGAAAAAATTATGCTGGAGATTTTTCTTAAACTAATTTGCGTTTTATCGTGATATTTGTGTTTAAGAAGACGTTTTTATGACGTCCTGGATCGCTTCGTACTTGACAAATAGGGAGCAAACCGTACAGGTCCAATATGTTGACGTTGGTGGATATGAGCGGATGGCTCATTCAAAGGCCTCACTACTTCAGAGGGGTGTCACACAGGGTTCTGTGCTTGGCCCGGTCCTTTTCCTTATATTTGTCAATGACCTGTCTCTCAGCACATACAGGGCCCGTGTTTGTCAGTTCGCGGACGATACCTCACTTTCAGTGACGGCAATACATAGGTCTGATTTGGAGGTTAGAGTGTATGAAGAATCAAGCGCTCTTCTCCAGTGGTTTGAAAAGAATAATCTACATCTGAACAATACAAAAACACAGATTTTAGATTTTCAGATAAGTGACAGAAGAAATTCCGAATCTCTTTCTTTTTTTATTGACTATGAGCAAGTTGAGCCAAGCGAGGTTATTAAGTTTTTGGGAGTTTTTATAGATAATAAGTTGAAATTTGGATACCATGTTGACTCTGTATGCAAGCGTATTAGCTCTGGAATTTTCCTGTTAAGGAGACTCTCAACTTTTGTTGATGAAAATACTCTCCTCACAGCTTACTAGGGACTTATTTATCCTCTATTGTCATATGCGGTTGTTATTTGGGGTCACGAAACAACTAAAACCCAATTCTTATTTAAACTCCAAAAGAAAGCAGTCAGAGCCGTTTTTAACTATCTTTCAGACAGTCTTGTAAACCAATGTTAAAAAATTACAGTATATTAACTTTTCCATCTATTTATATTCTTCATTGCGTTACATTTGTCAGAAAAAATCCCGAACTTTTTGGTGTTTCTTCTAACCGGTATAACCTCCGTAACCGACCTTCCCATTCCTCGCCATAAAACAAGTTTTTTTGAAAGCCATTTAAGGAGCAATGCAATTAGGCTCTACAACTCACTGCCTGATGCTGTCAAAGCGGAAAATGATGCAACGAAGTTTGGCAGAATGGCCAAGAGAATGCTGTTGTCTCGTTGCCATTACAGCGTGAGGGAGTATATGAATTTTGTATCAGAGCAAATATTGTAAATAGTTATAGAATGTTACCACCTGTATATTATTAATTTTCAATCTTCGGATATGTTTTAGTTTATGTTAGTAATAGTATGACTCTATTATGCAATTTTGTAATTGTTAAAATAAAGGAATTTTGAGTTTGAGTTTATCAGTGAAATTGCACGTGAGTCGTCTTTAACCTATCACTGTAGTGAGAATAATTATAATAAAATAATTTCATTTTGATGGACAACAGTTTGATTCAATGTGATTAGTTTGGTGTAAGTCTCATTTAATAATTTAAATATGTTAATTAGACATTATTTTTTGTGTAAACCCTTGCAAACTCGGAAACAACAAACGCTAGACAACATTTCTTTGAGCAAACATTAATTGTGTTACTTATGTATTAACAAAATAATACTGTGGCACTACTAAAACATACATAAAAATAATGAAGAGTTGTTGAAGTAACTCCATAATTCTTTTACATCGAGGCTGTTAGACGCGTAAGGTATACTCTGCTCAAAGGAAAGTGTAGACCGGATATTCAGCCCAAGTGTAAAATGATGGTAACAATAACAGATCGACGATATTTCCAGATAAGAAATGTGTCTCAAATAAGAAATAAGGTAAGTTAGTTAACTTTTGAATTTGAGGTGTATTCGTGTTCAGTTCTTAATCTATTTAACAGTGCTTGGTGCAGTTAATCGCCAGTTTATATTTATTACATTAATTTAATTAAGTGATATTACAAGTTTTAAAATTTATATGCGACAATAATATTATAGGATTGTATATATTATTATCAATGTTTAGTGCAAGGCCCTTTCAAATTTTAGTTAATATTCTATTAGTAATTGAGTTTGCAATGGAAGAAGCCAGAGCTGAGCCAGTGACTGTACAACGCGCGTGTGGTATCACCGCCGCCTTGTTGACGATCTAGTTTTGAAAACTACACTGAATCTTTCTTCCTAGTTCAAGAAAATGTTATTTAATGCGAGAGTTATTTAGTATCACTTAAATAACACAATTTAATTTACGTTTAAAGAAATGTTGTCAAGAGTTTGTCATTACCAAGTTTGCAAAGGTTTACAAAAAATTAATTTCTCATTATCTTGTTTGAATTATTGAATGATACTTATACTAAACTAATCACAATGAATCAAACTGCTATCCATCCACAAGAAATTATTTTACTATTTTTATTCTCGCTACAGTGACAGGATAAAGACAACTCATGCACAATTTTTCACTCATAAAACGTGTTCTTAAACACACATGTCACAATAAAAAGATAATTCGTTAAAGCAAAATCTCCGGCATAATTTTTTCTTAAAGAATATAACATGGTAGATACTTTACAGCTAGCTTGAAAATTATTTCTTACTTGTTTTAAGTTTGACAGCAAATTAAAACTCAGTGTTTTGTCATTTCAGACTAGTGGCGTGTGTCCGTTCCGCCAGTACCAAAGTTTTTTTATTTGGTCTATAATTAGGCCTAGAAAACAATTATAATTAATATTATTATGTTTATTATTTATTTATTTATATAAATTCAATCAAATAAACAAATAACAAATGTTTTTGAAATTTTAAAAATAGGTAAATGGAAAATTATATTTTTTGTCACATCTGTGTAATGATAACACAATATTATTACATAATAATATTACTATTTGTTTACGGATATGTAAAATATTTATTAGTGTTTAGTCGAAAAAATTAAGTATTTTTATGTCGTCAGAACTGTTTAAAGTCGAGTCCGCGAGCACAGTTAGACTGGCCTTCTGTAGCACATGTATTTTATCAGAAATAAGAGAGAACTTCATTCCTTCAATTTATACACTTTTTATTTCATAATTATTGGTAGTAGGCTTACGTTAAATGAATATGAATAAACATATTCTCAGATATGACACGCCGACACAACTTAGTGATTATTTTGGTAGTAGGCTTACGTTAAATGAATATGAATAAACATATTCTCAGATATGACACGCCGACACAACTTAGTGATTATTTTGGTAGTAGGCCTACGTTAAATGAATACGAATAAACATATTCTCAGATATGACACGCCGACACAACTTAGTGATTATTTTGGTAGTAGGCCTACGTTAAATGAATATGAATAAACATATTCTCAGATATGACACGCCGACACAACTTAGTGATTATTTTGGTAGTAGGCCTACGTTAAATGAATATGAATAAACATATTCTCAGATATGACACGCCGACACAACTTAGTGATTATTTTGTAAATGAGTATAGGAGTGTTGATGATATGTGTAGTCTTGTTACTAACTTCGACTTTTGCTCAGAAAGGACCATTTGTATAAATCTCGTAATTTCAATAAAACTTATAAGAACATACTTCTTTTAAATTTGACTTTTCAGATCACCTCAAAGTAAGTTTAAAAGTTAGAGAGGCAATGTGATTAGTATGTATGAATCTTAGGTTTGATATCGTAATAAATATTAGAATGGTATCTATAAAATCTATTCCAAATAAGGAGTTCTGATCTTGGGTGTTGACCCCCTCGCTCCCACTCTCCTCAGTTTTAATGGGTTGTAACGACTATGTCTGGAGAATATATTTACAGCTTCCTGCACATCACCTTAAATCTCCGGCTGTCAACTGAGCCCTAAGTGTGTTATGTTGGCACATAGTAGATTGGTTGGGTGGCTCATCGTTACTCGTAGGTGTATGTAGGCAGGATAGTCAATTTTAAATCAGTTAGTAAATTTACTAGTGTAAACCGCACCAAAATAATCCGATGATAGATGTAGCATGTGACGCCCCCCTCCTCACTTCTCACCCATCAATGTTGTTAAATATAAATTCGTTGAAAATATTGATGATTTGTTTAAACATCTGTTACAGTAAACAAGCACTATCATTTGTTATTATAATCCACGGTACATAGAAAAGAAGACGGTTGGTATCACGCACATCTCCAATGACATCACATTGGCGAAATTGCTAAAATAAACACAAAAATACTGTTCTATTTTCCATAGTTATAATTCCAGCTGATAAGTGGTAAATAACTTGCTTAACTGTTCAGCTGAATGCTTCTCTGTAATTCGTGGATTTAGTTACCAGAATTTATTAGAATAAACAAATCAGCTGATTTCGCCTATATGACTTTACAGTCTACTTCGCAGTCTCGTCGTGATACCTGAAGACTTTTCTAAATAGTTACCATGTTTGTGTTATAATGCACGTGTTTTGGTTGTATATATTTAGTGATATAATTACGGATAAAAACAGCTATTTCATTTGATAAACATTATTTAATAGTACTTTCTACAGAATATAAAATATATATATTGTTATAATTCTATAAACAACTACAGGATTAACACATACCATACTTAAATTTACCACTACGTTCTAGAGGTCTTTAAATATTATCATACAGTTGTTTTGTAAACAAAACGCCAATTAAATTGACAGTATTGAACATACACATACTTGTCACAAATGAAATATATGGTTTTGGTGATTCTCAGAAACTATATGGCAACACCGCCTAAAATGATATCGGACTATTTTGATGTGGTTTACACTAGTACAATAACAAATGATGGTGTTTGTTTACTGCAACAGATGTTTAGACAAATCATCAATATTTTCAAAGAATTTATATTTGACAACATTGCTGGGCGAGAAGTGAGGAGGGGGCTTCACATGCCACAGCTCATCGGAATAGTGTAAAACGCACCAAAATAGTCCAATGACATTATAGGCGTAGTTGCCATATCGTTGCTAAGAACCACCCAACCACATGTTTCGTCTACGATAAGTATGCTTATGTTCGATACGATAAATTTAATTGATATTTTGTTTAGACAACAACTATCTGTATGATACTATTTAAAGACCTATAAAAGGTAGTGGTAAAATTAACTATGGTATGTGTTAATCCTGTAATTTTGTATAGAATTACGAGTATATTAATTCAAATATATAATGCTATTAAATATTGTTTATCAAGTGAAATAGATGTTTTAATTAGTAATTATATCACTAAATATACATAATCAAAACATATACATTTGTTTACAATAACAAATGAAGGTGTTTGTTTACTGCACCAATGTTTAGACAAATCATTAATAGTTTGAATGAAATTATATCTGACAACATTGCTGGGTGTGGATCACTAGTGTAAACCGCACCAAAATAGTCCGATGATAGCTGTTGCATGTGAAGCTCCCCCCGTCACTTCTGGCCCAGCAATGTTGTCAGATATAAATTCGTTGAAATATTTATGATTTGTATAAACATCTATAAACATCTGGTGCAGTAAACAAACACTATCATTTGTTATAAACCACGGTACATAGAAAAGAAGACGGTAGGTATCACGCACATCTCCAATGACATCACATTGGCGAAGTTTCAAAAATAAACACAAAAATACTGTTCTAATTCCCATAGTTATAATTCCAGCTGATAAGTAGTAAATAACTTACTTACTATTCAGCTGAATGCTTCTATGTAATTGGTGGATTTAATTACCAGTATTTAATAGATTAAACAAACCAGCTGATTTTGTATTCGTATTCATTTTTTAAATAATTCTATTCTTCTCAAAGTTCGTCTCAAATATTGATTGAGAACATCTTCGAGATGTTCACGTCGAAACAGCCCGTTATTTTCATTTATTTTTATTTACTGACAAAAACCAACATCAGTTAAAGACGTGATAACGTGACAGGTATGGTTTCAAGCGACTAGTGTTTGAAGATATTTTCAAATAAGTATTGAATATTTATGTTGCCTATTAATTTAGTGCATCCGTAGTAATTAAGTAATATTTACCTTTAGTATAACATATAGCATTTGATTATTAATTCGTTGTAATATATTTATTTGTGGATAGAAACTAAATGAAGGACGTAATAAAACAAGATTTAAATCTTGTGCCGGCGTGGTGGCTCAGTGGCTAAGGCTTCGGACTGCGGAGGGCAAAGTCCAAGGTTCGAATCCCCACTGAGCCAACGGTCGGTACTTCACTCGTTGGATTAAGTTAACGCACAGGCCTGTAGGCCCATGTCAACTGGCAAATGAAGTTAAAAAAAAAAAAAAAAAAAATCTACTCAGAACCTAGTACAATATAAAATACTATGATTATTCATGTATAATAAACTAAGATCATGAATTTTTATTTTACGGCCTGTAATTTTCAAGAGTACTTTATATAACTGTAACAATCAGAATACCTGCGACTGACTGTACCAATCAGAATACCTGCGACTGACTGTACCAATCAGAATACCTGCGACTGACTGTACCAATCAGAATACCTGCGACTGACTGTACCAATCAGAATACCTGCGACTGACTGTACCAATCAGAATACCTGCGACTGACTGTACCAATCAGAATACCTGCGACTGACTGTACCAATCAGAATACCTGCGACTGACTGTACCAATCAGAATACCTGCGACTGACTGTACCAATCAGAATACCTGCGACTGACTGTACCAATCAGAATACCTGCGACTGACTGTACCAATCAGAATACCTGCGACTGACTGTACCAATCAGAATACCTGCGACTGACTGTACCAATCAGAATACCTGCGACTGACTGTACCAATCAGAATACCTGCGACTGACTGTACCAATCAGAATACCTGCGACAGACTGTACCAATCAGAATACCTGCGACTGACTGTACCAATCAGAATATCTGCGACTGACTGTACCAATCAGAATACCTGCGACTGACTGTACCAATCAGAATACCTGCGACTGACTGTACCAATCAGAATACCTGCGACTGACTGTACCAATCAGAATACCTGCGACTGACTGTACCAATCAGAATACCTGCGACTGACTGTACCAATCAGAATACCTGCGACAGACTGTACCAATCAGAATACCTGCGACTGACTGTACCAATCAGAATACCTGTGACTGACTGTACCAATCAGAATACCTGCGACTGACTGTACCTATCCGAATACCTGACACTGACTGTACCAATCAGAATACCTGAGACTGACTGTATTAATCAAAATACCTGCGACTGACTGTACCAATCAGAATATCTGAGATTGACTGTACCAATCAGAATAACTGCGACTGACTGTACCAATCAGAATACCTGCGACTGACTGTACCAATCAGAATACCTGCGACTGACTGTACCAATCAGAATACCTGCGACTGACTGTACCTATCAGAATACCTGCGACTGACTGTACCAATCAGAATACCTGTGACTGACTGTACCAATCAGAATACCTGTGACTGTCTGTACCAATCAGAATACCTGCGACTGACTGTACCAATCAGAATACCTGCGACTGACTGTACCTATCAGAATACCTGCGACTGACTGTACCAATCAGAATACCTGCGACTGACTGTACCAATCAGAATACCTGCGACTGACTGTACCAATCAGAATACCTGTGACTGACTGTACCAATCAGAATACTTGCGACTGACTGTACCAATCAGAATACCTGCGACTGACTGTACCAATCAGAATACCTGCGACTGACTGTACCAATCAGAATACCTGTGACTGACTGTACCTATCAGAATACCTGCGACTGACTGTACCAATCAGAATACCTGCGACTGACTGTACCAATCAGAATACCTGCGACTGACTGTACCAATCAGAATACCTGCGACTGACTGTACCAATCAGAATACCTGCGACAGACTGTACCAATCAGAATACCTGCGACTGACTGTACCAATCAGAATACCTGTGACTGACTGTACCAATCAGAATACCTGCGACTGACTGTACCTATCCGAATACCTGACACTGACTGTACCAATCAGAATACCTGAGACTGACTGTACCTATCCGAATACCTGACACTGACTGTACCAATCAGAATACCTGCGACTGACTGTACCTATCAGAATACCTGACACTGACTGTACCAATCAGAATACCTGCGACTGACTGTACCTATCAGAATACCTGCGACTGACTGTACCAATCAGAATACCTGTGACTGACTGTACCAATCAGAATACCTGCGACTGACTGTACCAATCAGAATACCTGCGACTGACTGTACCAATCAGAATACCTGAGACTGACTGTATTAATCAAAATACCTGCGACTGACTGTACCAATCAGAATATCTGAGATTGACTGTACCAATCAGAATAACTGCGACTGACTGTACCAATCAGAATACCTGCGACTGACTGTACCAATCAGAATACCTGCGACTGACTGTACCAATCAGAATACCTGCGACTGACTGTACCTATCAGAATACCTGCGACTGACTGTACCAATCAGAATACCTGTGACTGACTGTACCAATCAGAATACCTGTGACTGTCTGTACCAATCAGAATACCTGCGACTGACTGTACCAATCAGAATACCTGCGACTGACTGTACCTATCAGAATACCTGCGACTGACTGTACCAATCAGAATACCTGCGACTGACTGTACCAATCAGAATACCTGCGACTGACTGTACCAATCAGAATACCTGTGACTGACTGTACCAATCAGAATACTTGCGACTGACTGTACCAATCAGAATACCTGCGACTGACTGTACCAATCAGAATACCTGCGACTGACTGTACCAATCAGAATACCTGTGACTGACTGTACCTATCAGAATACCTGCGACTGACTGTACCAATCAGAATACCTGCGACTGACTGTACCAATCAGAATACCTGCGACTGACTGTACCAATCAGAATACCTGCGACTGACTGTACCAATCAGAATACCTGTGACTGATAGTCAACAAATTTTAGAAATTAAAAAAGGCTATAAGGTATTTTGTTGGATGTTAAATTAACTCTATATAAATATTTATAGTTGAGAAAATCAATAGATTTGTTATTTTATGAGAAATACTTGAACACAACAATATTTTATTTGAATAATTATGTGCATGCAATAGAGAGAACCCACCTATGTATATTATAAACAACACCCATACAGGGTGTCTTAAAAGTCCCACCCCCTCCTATTAACTTTCTTATGAATACAGATAAAGTGATTTACTTCTGGGAATGTTTATATGACCAACTATGGAGTTTTTTATGTATGCAAATTTTTTACACCCCCTCTCAAAAGGGGGTAGTTTGGGGGTAAGTCAAAATTTTTAAATAGGAACCCCTATCAAATGACACATCATTTTAAAGGTAATATTAAAAGAAGAAGAATGGCGGAAACTAGAGGTCTCTAACATTAGTCTATCAAATTTGGTGGCAGTTTAAAGTTGGAATTATTTCATAAAACCCCCGCAGCTTGTTACATTTAAAATTGTTGTAAGGCAGACAAAACATTCACCCACCAGTTAGTTTTGAGAACTGATGACACCTAATCGTCAAGCAAGTTATTACAAGAATCAACAAACACCAAAAACCACAAATAACATAGCATTTATTTGGTTTTGGTTTGTCTGACCAAAGTCCCAGGTTGCCCTACTGGACTTTGGTCAGACAAACCAAAACCAAATAAATGCTATGTTATTTGTGGTTTTTGGTGTTTGTTGATTCTTGTAATAACTTGTTTTACGATTAGGTGTCATCAGTTCTCAAAACTAACTGGTGGGTGAATGTTTTGTCTGCCTTACAACAATTTTAAATGTAACAAGCTGCGGGGGTTTTATGAAATAATTCCAACTTTAAACTGCCACCAAATTTGATAGACTAATGTTAGAGACCTCTAGTTTCCGCCATTCTTCTTCTTTTAATATTACCTTTAAAATGATGTGTCATTTGATAGGGGTTCCTATTTAAAAATTTTGACTTACCCCCAAACTACCCCCTTTTGAGAGGGGGTGTAAAAAATTTGCATACATAAAAAACTCCTTAGTTGGTCATATAAACATTCCCAGAAGTAAATCACTTTATCTGTATTCATAAGAAAGTTAATAGGGGGGGGTGGGACTTTTAAGACACCCTGTATATTGTTATGTATATTATTTACACTCTAACTATTCGATTAATTATTTTTCACTTAATTAAGAATTCGTAGAATTGTGTTCATTACACGCTTTAAAGGCACATTTACATAACAATTGAAATTGAATACTGGAATAAACCGACGATACCATTATCTTCCTATTTAATTAAAAAAATATACAGCGTGCCGTACCTATTTTTACTGGTCTTTAATATGTAATGGTATTATTATTCATTATGGAAATGAGCTATACTATTATTATTAGTTAATCGAGTTGAACTAATTCACCAGAAAAGATCCATCCATTCACAACCTCTTTTTTCGTCTTCTGCGTTGGTATAGAAGAGAAAATGCAGTAAATATTACAACTTCAGCTGCAATAACGCAGGCATCATCATTGGAGTCATCCATTTTTATACTTAACATTTGTACAGAAGTTTGCCAAACATTAGCCCAAATTCATTATAATTGGCAATTTTAACATCAGTGTGATGGACCATACTGCCCCCCCCCTTACCCAGTGGTTACACGATGTGTTAACTTCTATTAATCTAAATTGGTCCGTAAACACGCCAACTAGAGAGACGCCCATGTCAAGTACATCCCTCGACAACGTTATAATGAATGTTCCAAACTCTTCAGTTTTGGTTGTCAAGACGTCCATCTCCGATTATTACGTCCGGGAGGTCGTTCTTAATGGATGTACAACAAAAATAGACAATCCGGCTTTCATTTTGAAACGAATCACTCAGCCCCAAAACATTAAAGAATTAAATGTTCATCTAAAAAATGAATCATGGCATCTACTTAAAAATACACAAGACCAAACGAAGATTTCAAGGCTTGATATATCTTGTCCATTCAAATAATATTACAATAAACAAAGAATAAAAAAGAATAACTGGATAACACAGGATATTCTTGTTTCAAGGCAAAAGCTAAAGTTTTCCATTCCATTTTCAAAAGAACCAACAGTGAAGAATTTAAAACTTTTTTCAGAAAATACAGAAACATTTTCAAAACGGTAATTTGGGCCGCGAAATCTTACGAAATTACTAAAACGCTAAAGAAAACTGACAATATTTCAAAAAAAGTCTGGACAATTATTAATAGTAACACCAAGGAAGAACACAGCAAAATTACTAAATCGATTTATATTACTAAAATGGGCAAATTAGTTGAAAATCCTCACAGTCGGAAATGAATTAAATGATTACTTTGCTTCAGTAGCTCTAATAGATCCTACAAATTATCGATCCCATCAACGCTTCAAAATAGTTAGGGAACCTGAAACATCTATGGTTCTGTCCCCTGTTGGCTGGGAGGAGGTGGAACGGGTGATAAAGAGGCTGAAGTCAAAAAAGACATGTGACGCCTATGGCATGTCTGTTTGGATTCTCAAAAACTGCTAGTAAGCGTATAAAGCTTAAGAGTATAATATAGTATATATAGCTTAAGAGCTATAAGAGTATTTTGGAACCACTCACAAAATTAATAAATGTTTCTATTTTTGCAGGGGAATTTTCTGATTCCTAGAAAACAACTAAGGTTGTTCCCACATTTAAAAAGGATTAACCAACTACAGCAAGCAATTATCGTCCTATATCAATCTTACCGGTTCTGAATAAGGTTTAGGAGAAATTATATCTCGAAACACTTCTTAGTTTTTTGAGAAAGACTTCAGACACCTATGACATTCTGAGTGAAGGACAGTTTGGTTTTAGGAAAAATATAAGCACAATTGATGCAGTGACCAATTTTATGAACAATGTTGTCGATGGACTGGACAGACGAGAACATGTGCTTAGCATAATTCTCGATCTCTCCAAAGCATTCAACTGTGTGCATCATGAGACACTCCTGCACCAGTTGGATGAATAGTTGGCGTGCGGAGTCTGCCACTCCAATGGCTGAAGTGGCAGACTCCGCCTCTTTATATCTGAAAGACCGATTCCAATATGTTCAGATCTCGGGTGCCACATCCAAAAAAGTTAAACTGACTTATGGAGTCTCTCAGGGATCAATCCTTGGGCCAGTATTATTCATAATTTATGTCAACAGTTAGAATTCCATCGTTCCATAATGGACAATTGGTTCAATATGCTGACGACACATCGCTGTCTATCCGAAACAACAATCTGGAAAACCTGGAAGTTCTATCAAGCATGGAACTTAATTCATACATTCAGTATTATTATATTTTTATAAACTGAATTTGAAAACAAATTCGACTAAAACAAGTTTTATTAACTTCTGTCTTCGACAGCAAGAAGATGAATATAAACCTTACATTATGATCGATGATTAGTTTCTGAAGGAAACTAAATCAGTCAACTTCCTAGGGATGCACCTTGATCCTGGGCTGACCTGGGATGATCACATTAATCAAAATTGATCTAGTTTCATCAAACATTTTTGTTTTACGTAAACTCTAAAAAATGTGCTCCCTAGAAGTCTTAAAAACAGCCTGTTACGGGCTGATCTTTCCTCATTTGGTATATGGTGCAAGACTCTGTTCTAAATACAAACTAGAAAAGTCTTTCGACTCCAAAAGAAATTAGTCAGAATAATAAAAAAAAGTAAAATTCAGAGAGTCGTGTTTTATTATTATTTTTATGTTCGCGAATAGTGTGGGAGGGCCACGAACTTTTAACATTTGACCTCAAAAGTCACCGACCCGGGAAGATGAATTTGATCGTATTTGTGAATAGTGTGGGACCTGCTTAGCAAATCACATAAAAAAATAATAATATAATAATAATAATATCTTTATTCATCTCAAAATATACATATGTACATATAGCTTCCACCACAAAAACATAATATAAGTAACAATTACAATAATTAACAACAAATCACATACAGTCAAGTACAGAACAAACAATTAAATCCGTCTTATACACACACATAAATATACAATACCAAGTCTGACCTAGAATATTGAAAAGGAAACTAAAAAGAAAATACTTCTGCTGAGAAAATAAAGATGTAAACCTCCAAGGCTAAGCCTGTGTGGAGGAACTCTTAATATTGAAATGTTGTTAATGCTGTTGACCTAACAACAATGACACATAAATAATAATTTTACAATAAGATTTAATTTATAATGCTCCAAACTGTACATCAGAAAATATATTTTGTTTGTATAAAATACATATCAATATTTATTTTTAGAGCCTTTATATTGAATGAAAACTGTACTATGGCATTTTACTTTAAAAAATTACTAAGAGTTATCTGATGTTACAGTATATTTTCAAAATGGTATACAAATGTGATGTATGAATCATTTAAATGTGAATTATTTACGTATTTAGATAATATTCTACTGTAAAATTTGTGTGTAACCATTTCCTAATTTTATTTCCAAACATATGAACATTCTCTATCTTTCTTAATTCTGCAGGTATCATATTGAATAAATATGGTGCTAAATAGTTAAAAGATTTTTTATAAAATGTGCTTACCGGTCTTGGAACATAAATAGCTTAATTTTTTCTTAATTTTGATCTATAAACATTACTTCCACTGCTGCCTTTGCTTCTGATAAAAAATATTTTCAACACCTTATACACATATAAATGTCTAAGTGGAAGAATTCTGAAAGAGGAGAACAGTGGAAAGGATGGTTCACTTCTTGGTTTTTTTTGCTATCAGTCTCACATACTGTTTTTGTATTGTAATGAGTGATTTTAAGTTTGAATAGTACGTTCCACCCCAGCATACTTTTCCATACTCCAACCTACTGTGAACTAAAGAATGATACAAGGTTCTCAGAACACTACTATTGCACATGTAATTAAGGAAGTAAAATATTCTAATTATGTTATTTAATTTTTTCCTCAGCTCATTTAAATGTTGCTTCCAGTTAATATTACTATCCAAAGTAACCCCTAAATATTTTATAAAATTTTCTTGAAAAATTTCATTACATTTTGTTTGGCAATTATCATTTTTACAAACGCATTCAATGCACTTATAAATAATTTTGTTTTCAAATAGTGCTTCCCCTCTAAGACTAAAATTAATGAACTTTGTTTTATTTGTACTTAATATCATATTGTTTATGATTAACCACCATTGAATTGCCTGAAGATCAAGATTCATGTTATGTTCTATTTCCGTTAATGAATTTCCATTATAGCATATTATAATATCATCCGCGAACGATGTTATCTTCCCGTACAGCCTCGCGTTACATAAATCATTGATATAGACTAGGAATAAGACTGCACCGAGCACAGATCCCTGTGGTACACCATACTTCATTTCAACTGAATCACTCAATACCCCATTAATTTTTACACACTGCCTTCTGCCCCTCAAGTAACTATCAAACTATCTCAAGACTACTCCCCTCACTCCAGCATTATGTAATTTTTCTAATAAAATGTCATGGTCAACCGTATCAAAAGCCTTTGTTGTCCAAAAAAAGTCCACTTACTTTATATCCATCATTAATTCCATTAGTTACTTTACTGTTAAATTCAACAAGAGCCTGTTCTGTGTTTAGTCCTATTCTGAAACCATATTGATTTTTGTTAAAAAAACCTTTATTTTCAAAAAAAATTAATAATTTTTGTTTCATTACTTTTTCAAAAATCTTTGAGAAAGATGATAACAGACTAATTGGCCTATAATTATTGTATTCCATTGTTGACCCCTTTTTATGAATCGGAACAACAACAGCAAACTTCATTTGTTCTGGGAATATACCTGATTCGAAACTTTTATTAATAATATGAAGTAAAACATTACTAATTTTTTTATATATTTGTTTTATTATCTTGGAACTTATACCATCAATACCAGATGATGTTTTATTTTTTAATGATTCTACAGCTTTAGATAAATCATCAAGAGTAGCTGGTCTCAAAAACATTGATTTAATACTAACAGGTTCATAAAAAAGGTTTCTGTAATATTGAGTGTCAACATTTGGTGGTTTAACTACATGTTCAATTACTTTTTCCGCTGCACATGAACAGAAATTATTTAGTTCATTAGCAAATTCATACGGGTCACTAATTACCCTATCTTTACATCCTAGTTCAATTTTTGTAACTATTTTTGAATTTTGACCTGTAACCTCTTTAATGATATTCCACGTTTTTTTAGAATTTCCCTTACACTCTTCAAAAAGTACACTGTAATATTTTTGTTTCAAACATCTAATCTCTTTTTGAAATTATTCCTAAACTCATTAAAATGTTTCCTTAATTCTTTCATTTTTCGGATTTAGTAAAACACTGTCTACTAATCTCCATGATACAGGATAATCCATATTTTAGCTTTGTAAATAGATAGACACTGGGGAGACTGCTTTGAATAAATCTAAGATGATGAAAGAAGTGAATATATTTTCAAATGTTGTCCAAAGGCTAATGAATGTTCGAGCTGTAAACTTAGTTTTACAGTCAAAGTTTCCTTTAGAAATGTTTAGCAGTACACGAAACAGATTTATCAACTTCCAAGACTCATTGAAGTCAAAATCTTTGATGTTCAAAGTCAACTATGGAATCTTTGATGTTCAAGAAAAATTCAAAGTCAACTATGGAATTTAGTGTTTTGTGCTTGCTCTACAATCTAGTTGCGCCAATTTTTGATAGCCTATATAGCTTTCCTTGACCTTTGAAGCTTTTCCAAACAGATTTTCTGTCTGATGACAATTTACTGTAGAGTCCACCACAACTAAATTCAATACATGTGCCATGCAGTGAGTGTATATTATATTAGAGTATTCTTTATTTGGTTTGGCTTTTAGTCCATCATAGCACCTTTTCATGTTCGCAGCTCCATCGAAGGAACATGCAAATACATTTATGATGGGAATTCCATATTTAGTGAAATATGTTTTAATTTTCTAGACTAGTTCCTGCCTACTGGCGTCTTTTATGTCACGTAAGTCAAGAAGACATTTTTAAAGCTTTCCTTGAACAACACATCAAACACAAATCACCAGTTGGTCCATGACTGCTGCAAGTGGTGTAAAATCAATAATTAAACTGCAGATTATGCTATTCGATAAATCTTTTAAAATCATTAGCCTTCCATTTCTCATTTTCTTCATCGTATAATGTAGGTTATAGCTATATTGTATGATATAACTTTAAAACTATGGAATGTACCCAATCACATCGTGATCGCCAAACGATTACTCGATAACATCAGGTGACGATGAAATCTAAATACAGATGCACACAATGTTGAATTTTTTACTCGTTATCGTTATTATATATTTTCTTCACAAAGACCCTCATATCATTTGTACTAGATAAGAGTCGTCATTGCCTATTGTGTGGTCTAAGAGTTGTAGGGAGTTATCCTTCTTATACTGAATAAAACATAACTATATAATACTTCAATAACACCGAGTTTATGCCGAAACTATTCAACAAACCTATTTATTGTTTATTTTAAATATGTCTTTCTTTATTTCATAACCGTATTCATTCAGTTAGATGGAAGTAAAAGTGTTTGATAGAGTCATTAGAAACAATTTTCGAACTTCTTTATGACACCTTTTTCCTTTAAACCAAACACGTATACTAAAATAATTTCCGTATAGGATCAGATCACTCGATTACAGTGAAAACAAGGGATGTAGTAAAATAGTCCGATGCCAACACATTTATATATGAAACAATACAATCCGCCACGCATGTAAAACCGTCAAACTGTATTATTCGTGTTCTAATTAGTAATATAATTTCTTACTAACAACTCGTTCTTATAATTAGCTAATTAATAAATAGTTGTAAATATTTTAATGTACATGGTATTAAAGCTCTTTTTTCACTTAAGGCTCATGGGCCCCTAAGGGCATTGGGCCCTCGGCATTTGACGACCTGGCCAGTCCTGCACTGTAAACACGTGGTAACGTGACATGTATGGTGAACAACATCAGTTAAACACGTGATAACGAGATATGTATGGTGAACAACGTCAGTTAAACACGTGATAACGAGACAGTTATGGTGGACAACATCAGTTAAACACGTGATAACGAGACATGCATGGTGAACAACGTCAGTTAAACACGTGATAACGAGACAGGTATAGGGAGCACAGTCAGTTAAACACCTTGGTAACGAGACATGCATGGAGAACAACGTCAGTTAAACACGTGACAACGAGACAGGTATGGTAAACAACATCAGTTAAACACGTGACAACGAGATATGTATGGTGAACAACATCAGTTAATCACGTGACAACGAGATATGTATGGTGAACAACATCAGTTAAACACGTGATAACGAGACAGGTATAGGGAGCACAGTCAGTTAAACACCTTGGTAACGAGACATGCATGGAGAACCACGTCAGTTAAACACGTGACAACGAGACAGGTATGGTAAACAACATCAGTTAAACACGTGACAACGAGATATGTATGGTGAACAACATCAGTTAAACACGTGATAACGAGACAGGTATAGGGAGCACAGTCAGTTAAACACCTTGGTAACGAGACATGCATGGAGAACAACGTCAGTTAAACACGTGATAACAAGACAGGTATGGTAAACAACGTCAGTTAAACAGGTGATAACGTGACATGTATGGTGAACGTCAGTTAAACACGTGGTAACGAGACATGCATGGTGAACAACGTCAGTTAAACACGTCATAACGAGACATGTATAGGGAACAAAGTCAGTTAAACACTTGGTAACGAGACAGGTATGGTAAACAACGTCAGTTAAACAGGTGATAACGAGACAGGTATGGTAAACAACGTCAGTTAAACAGGTGATAACGAGACAGGTATGGTAAACAAAGTCAGTTAAACACGTGGTAACGAGACATGTATGGTAAACAACGTCAGTTAAACACGTGATAACGTGACATGTATGGTGAACGTCAGTTAAACACGTGGTAACGAGACATGCATGGAGAACAACGTCAGTTAAACAGGTGATAACGAGACATGTATGGGGAGCAACGTCAATTAAACAGGTGATAACGAGACATGTATGGGGAGCAACGTCAGTTAAACAGGTGATAACGAGACATGTATGGGGAGCAACGTCAGTTAAACACGTGATAACGAGACAGTTATGGTGGACAACATCAGTTAAACACGTGATAACGAGACAGGTATTGGGAGCACAGTCAGTTAAACACCTTGGTAACGAGACATGCATGGAGAACAACATCAGTTAAACACGTGATAACGAGACAGGCATGGAGAACAACGTCAGTTAAACAGGTGATAACTGACATGTATGGTGAACGTCAGTTAAACACGTGGTAACGAGACATGCATGGTGAACAACGTCAGTTAAACACGTGATAACGAGACAGGTATGGGGAACAACGTCAGTTAAACAGGTGATAACGTGACATGTATGGTGAACGTCAGTTAAACACGTGGTAACGAGACATGCATGGTGAACAACGTCAGTTAAACACGTGATAACGAGACAGGCATGGAGAACAACGTCAGTTAAACAGGTGATAACTGACATGTATGGTGAACGTCAGTTAAACACGTGGTAACGAGACATGCATGGTGAACAACGTCAGTTAAACACGTGATAACGAGACAGGTATGGGGAACAACGTCAGTTAAACAGGTGATAACGTGACAACGTTAGTTAAACACGTGATAACGTGACAGGTATAGGGAACAAAGTCAGTTAAACACGTGATAACGAGACAGGTATGGTAAACAACGTCAGTTAATCAGGTGATAACGTGACAACGTTAGTTAAACACGTGATAACGTGACAGGTATAGGGAACAACGTCAGTTAAACACGTGATAACGAGGCAGGTATGGTAAACAACGTCAGTTAAACAGGTGATAACGTGATACCGTTAGTTAAACACGTGATAACGTGACAGGTATAGGGAACAAAGTCAGTTAAACACGTGGTAACGAGACAGGTATACGGAACAAAGTCAGTTAAACACGTGGTAACGAGACATGCATGGTGAAAAACGTCAGTTAAACACGTGATAGTGAGACAGGTATGGGGAACAAAGTCAGTTAAACACGTGGTAACGAGACAGGTATAGAGAACAAAGTCAGTTAAACACGTGGTAACGAGACAAGTATAGGGATCAAAGTCAGTTAAACACGTCGTAACGAGACAGGTATAGGGAACAAAGTCAGTTAAACACGTGGTAACGAGACATGTATGGGGAACAAAGTCAGTTAAACACGTGGTAACGAGACATGTATGGGGAACAAAGTCAGTTAAACACTTGATAACGTGACATGTATGGTGAACGTCAGTTAAACACGTGGTAACGAGACATGCATGGCGAACAACGTCAGTTAAACACGTGATCACGTGATAACGAGACAGGTATGGAGAAAAAGTCAGTTAAACAAGTGGAAACGTGACATGTATGGTGAACAAAGTCAGTTAAACACGTGATAACGAGACATGTATAGAAAACAAAGTCAGTTAAACACGTGGTAACGAGACATGTATGGGGAACAAAGTCAGTTAAACACTTGGTAACGAGACAGGTATGGGGAACAAAGTCAGTTAAACACGTGGTAACGAGACATGTATGGTGAACAACGTCAGTTAAACACGTGATAACGTGACATGTATGGTGAACGTCAGTTAAACACGTGGTAACGAGACATGCATGGTGAACAACGTCAGTTAAACACGTGATCACGTGATAACGAGACAGGTATGGAGAAAAAGTCAGTTAAACAAGTGGAAACGTGACATGTATGGTGAACAACGTCAGTTAAACACGTGATAACGTGACAGGTATAGGGAACAATGTCAGTTAAAAACGTGGTAACGAGACAGGTATAGGGAACAAAGTCAGTTAAACACGTGGAATCGAGACATGCATGGTGAACAACGTCAGTTAAACACGTGATAATGAGACAGGTATGGGGAACAAAGTCAGTTAAACACGTGGTAACGAGACAGGTATGGAGAACAAAGTCAGTTAAACACGTGGTAACGAGACAAGTATAGGGAACAAAGTCAGTTAAACACGTGGTAACGAGACATGTATCGTGAACAACGTCAGTTAAACACGTGATAACGAGACAGGTATGGGGAACAAAGTCAGTTAAACACGTGGTAATGACACAGGTATAGCGAACAAAGTCAGTTAAACACGTGGTAACGAGACAGGTATAGGGAACAAAGTCAGTTAAACACGTGGTAACGAGTCATGCATGGTGAACAACGTCAGTTAAACACGTGATAACGAGACAGGTATGGGGAACAAAGTCAGTTAAACACGTGGTAACGAGACATGTATAGGGAACAAAGTCAGTTAAACACTTGGTAACGAGACAGGTATGGGGAATAAAGTCAGTTAAACATGTGGTAACGAGACATGTATAGGGAACAAAGTCAGTTAAACACGTGGTAACGAGACAGGTATGGGGAACAAAGTCAGTTAAACACGTGGTAACGAGACAGGTATGGGGAACAAAGTCAGTTAAACACGTGGTAACGTGACATGTATGGTAAACAACGTCAGTTAAACACGTGATAACGAGACAGATATGGGGAAAAAGTCAGTTAAACAAGTGGAAACGTGACATGCATGGTAAACAACGTCAGTTAAACACGTGGTAACGTGACTGGTATGGTGAAAAAAGTCAGTTAAACACGTGGTAACGAGACAGGTATGGGGAACAAAGTCAGTTAAACACGTGGTAACGAGACAGGTATGGGGAACAAAGTCAGTTAAACACGTGGTAACGTGACATGTATGGTAAACAACGTCAGTTAAACACGTGATAACGAGACAGATATGGGGAAAAAGTCAGTTAAACAAGTGGAAACGTGACATGCATGGTGGACAACGTCAGTTAAACACGTAATAACGTGACTGGTATGTTGAACAAAGTTAGTTAAACACGTGATATCAATAACTCAATAAGTCGATAACTCTTATATGAAACATTCCTGTTAACCTTATATAAAATATAAATGCGATAAATTAACGTGTTTATGAGAAATACAAGTGTAATGTTGATGTACTTATTTGTTTCAACTAGTATAATAATTAATAAAACTTTTAATAATTTTAAACTGCACATATTAGAAAGTACAATGAAACGAGGAAAACAGTGGTGTGAATGGATTGTTCATAGGCACCTTAATTTCTCAATAATCAACCTTCAAAATCGGTTTACCATGCATGTCACGTAATTTCAGCGTCGTCAGTAGTAGCCTACTACAGTTGAAGTTGGTTACATGGATTAGTTGAATATCTGCTACTGGGTTAGCTACATACTCGCCACAGTACGTCAACCCACGTCCGATGGACATCATCACAACTGGACGACCTAGTTCCCGTTAGTATTTATACCTTTGACACAGAGTTTTGGGTCTTTATATACCACGTTGTTATTCTATATTATGTAGCGGTAATTTTAAATTTCGATATCTGGCTATTGAAGAGTGCACAGTGACAGTGGGCATCACTTTGCTAAAAAAACAAATTTTCTTTGCACTTAAAATATTACAGTAAAGTGAAGACTAAAAAATATAAATACATATTTATTTATATCTCTATTTAATATTGCTTTTTGGCTCGAGTACTTAATTTTCAAAATTTAACAAATTCAAAAGATGCAACACAATTATTAAATAGATATAATTTTAATGAATTTAAAAATGATGGATCTTTAGAGAACACATTATCATAAAGATTTTATTCTTTCAAACGTAACGTTTCATGTTAGCAAGATTGCTAACTCAAAGTTGTTATTAGAGATGTGTATTCAACAACGAACAAAACGCCTGAGATTGGCAAGTAGCAAAGTGCGATACTGTGAAGTAAAACCACAGAGAGCTAAAATGAAGGCAAGACAGAAAGTACGACGGAAGGAAGAGTAAAAGATAAAACATTATTATTAACAACCTACCACCATAATTTATTGTTTCTATAATATAAGATTATTCAATCAGTAATTATTTATATTTTATTGTAGAACTTACTTTTAGTAATAACCTAATTTAGCCCTACAAATTAATACTAAACTATTCGTACTAAGTATAAACTGAGTTTAAAATTAAAAATAAAACAAACTATTAAATGTACATATGTAAGATATGTTGCATATAAGTAAGTTGTGTACAACTTATTCATTGCATATTTTGCCATTTAAGAACATTCTTCAGTTAGCCTTGCAATTCATAAAATAGCCAATAGACATGTGAAAATAACTAAACAAATGTCTATCATAATTTTTCAAACTGAATAATTCAAGTAATGAATAAAACATTCTAACGGGTGTGTTGGATATTATAAAACATCAACTTCTCTGATGAACTTCTCTGTTTATAGTTTGAATCTTTGGGTGGGTTTTAAAAAATGGAAGGAATTGACACTAACAGTTTTGTTTTTCAATTACTTTTGTGCAGATATAGTTTACATTATATTGAATGCTATTTAACGTAATACTACATCTAAGTTTGAAATTTAATATAAGGTCAACAGGTTAAATTAAACCTATTATCACTCTCTGATAACATATTAATACAAACAGCGATAACAACGGTGTTGACACAATCATTCCAGAGCAATCGTCATAGTTATAAGTTGTGTTAACACTCACAAGCTGCAACTATCAAAAAAGACACTAAACATATGAAAGTGTGTAAACACTTTTTTTCACATTATTCGTCAAATTTCCAAGTAATGTAACAGAATAAAAGTTATAAACTTGCTATAGGATGGTCAGAGAAGTTTGTCTTTTGTAACGTCGAAAAAAAAAAAAAAAAAAAAAAAAAAAAAAAACACACACACACACACACACACATCCAATGATTTAACTGAACTGACCTCTCCCTGAAAACATTGAAGGAATTTAATTTGCCTTTGAACTTGCAGCAAAAACCATTGTTTAGAACACAATTCGAATGGCGATTCGAATTCTCAAAACACGCATTTACGCTCTTCTATCTCAATCATCTCACTGGTCCGTTCTGCTGACAGCAAAATATTTTATTGGCGTTTCGTTCGTGTAATTTGGGCTCACTATTTTCTTCATTCTTTTCAATTCGCTACTATACTGCATTATTTGTTAAGTAACAAATTTCATAAAGGATAATATACATACAAATGTTACTTGAAAAGGATTAATGAATGGGTGAAAGATTATTGCCTATGCCGGCAATAATACTATTGGTGACCCACTCGCCCACCCCTACACGTGCAGTGGTTGTGACCCTCGCGGAGTTCATCTTTTCAACTCCTCGTGGGCCGTTCCTCTGAAAAGATGAAATGTCGCTAATGGAGTAAAAAGTATGTTATTTATAATCGTGATCATCTACAAGATTTCACTTTTACAAGTGCAGTCATACAAAAGTTGTCAAAGCGTTTCCATATTTTTTCCCGTCCTGTATATTAGTTATACAAGATGCCCCTCCCCCTGTAACTTTTGAATGGAATGAAACAAACCAATATCCTTTGGGGGTTGTTTGCGCTATGTGAGAACTTAACTCTTCAATCCAAAATGGGGGGTTGGGGAAGAGCAAGTTCAAAATTTCAAATGCAAACCTCCATCAAGTGACACCTCATTTTAAAGGTTTTTATGAAAGAAGAACAATTCCATAAACGAGGTCTCTATCTCAATCCAGTACAATGTTTTGGATATATTTATATTTACATTCAAATACCGTGATAACTTGGCACGTACTAGCTATTATCATCATCACTATACGAGGCATGGACAAGACTTGTGTTACATACCACATAAAACAGCTGCGCTTCCCCACCCCTCTGCGGACGCGCTACCTGAACTACCCAGTTCTACTGTTACCTACCTGCTATTAAAGCTGGGATGAAGGCTGAAGTTGTAATATACTGCATACATGCCGCTTATGTTGTAGTGTTGTTCAATAGAATGAAATAAAACTTATACGTAAATTTTTAATTTGGATGTTTTGCAATTCAATAATAATTGATTGTACATCATTTTAACCATTCTTTCCAAGTTACCAGTTATTTGGGTCGTTACTGAGCTAGCAGTAGTGAATGGAGAAGGAAAATGAACTTACAAGACCGATTATACAACAAAACATGTATTTGGTACAAAAACTGCATAAAACTCAACTTTATTTGGCGTAAACTTGTTGTTTATACGGATTTCTTACTTAGCACTTAACTGCCAAGTTTACCTATACAGATTTACGTATAGGTTTTATTTCATTATATTGAACAACAATACATAATAAATATTGTAGTCAACATTTTTTGACACAACATTAAAAAATATGGCAAACAATACTAATCGTAAACACAACATAAACAATCACAAACATAACCTAATCATAACTTTTAACGTAGGTTGGTTAAACCTTGAGGTGACGGTTAGCTGATGCAGGATGTACACGTATGTATTGACATAGTGTAGTGTTTATATTTCCGAATAAATAATTTAGTTTATTAACAAGTATGATTTGTTACTATATGCTATTTACATATTTAGAAAACACCATGAACAATAAAAACGACATGCTATATGTTATTTTCATTTACCAAACACTAAGAAAAATAAAATTAAACACTGAATACACCCTAGGAATAAGTAAACGCAAAATGTAATCAAAACATGAATTTTTATATCTAAGAAAACCTAAATTTCTAAACCGTTAGTAAATACTTGTAGTAGAATCACGAATTTTATATTTGTTGTGATGGTCTTCCGTAAAGTATAGGGTTGGAAAGTATTGTAGCAATTTTTACATTTCAATAATTTATTATAAAAGATGTTAGAGGATTACCCCCCCCCCCCCCAGTAAAATAGAGGGTAATATCAATGAATATTTACGCTGTAGAACATCAGCCAAAATCTGTTCTAAACTATAGTAATTCTATACTGTACTCTTTTAAGGCTATACATCTTCAAAAACTAAAATTATTCCTGTAATCTATATATATAAAAGGCAAATCCCTCACTGACTGACTCACTCACTCACTCATCACTAATTCTCAAACTTCCCATGTAGGTAGAAAGCTGAAATTTTGTATACTGTGTCTTTAGGTCTTAAATAGGATAACTAAAGTTTTTTCATCTTGATAAAGTACTCCTAAGGGGTAGAACCACCCCTTAAAGATTGTTCCATAAGGATAACATTTGGTTGATTTTAGTAAATAACAGCTGTTTTGTGAATAAATAAACATGTTTATTTTGTATGTTTGACATTGTACTATTGATCCCACATAACAAAGCTGCTCTGGGATGGATGCATTTTTAATTTTATACTATGAGTTTAATCTTCAGCTTTTAAACGAAAACAAATAAAATGAACACGTTTGAAACAGGCTAAGTAATTCCATTGGGTATTTATAATAAAATAGGTATCAAAGCAAGTAGTGTGAGTAAGATACTGTAAATAAATTTAATATTGTGATTTTACATTATACAGTTAATCTACTACCTATTATTTGTAATCAAAAGTCACATTCCGAGGCCGAATTCCGAGGTGTATCAAGTACAGCAAGCGTCAGGGTTGGCACGCGAAGCATGCAGGGATGTCCCCTAGTTAATGATAAAACTATCGGTGCACTAGTTCCAAGTTTCTCAGCCTGTATTGTGAACCCTTGTCAAGCCCATGTCAAACTCGACTCGTGGGGGTACGACCAATGAATACAGACCCTATAAGAAGCGAAACCCCAATGCTTTTGGTGGCGACGCGGGAGTACCAGCGATAATTTCTAGTTCACCGATATTCCGCTAGGCTGTGCTGATGCTAAGTCGGTGGACTGTACATACTCTTGGTTGGGAGTGTACTCCCACCACTTTCTCTTTCTCTCATGTCAACGTCAACACCCGATCACCCCCAGTTTTGAATGTTTGCAGTGACCGTGATTTAATTCCCTACGGCCGGCTCGGTGGTCATGTGATAGTTGTGACCATTTGTGTTATAAGTATTAAAAAATGAGTAGTTATGTGAAGTGTCACTATTTAGGGTGTGACTCTAATAATAAGACCAGCAATAAACTGAGTTTTTTCTGTTTCCCTGCGAGTAACAAGAAAAGGTAAGCGCATTTTATTTTTTATTTATATTGGTTTTTTATGTGACAAACACTACACTAATGAGTCAAAAAAATTACATTTAAGACTGACTGGTGTACCTTTTGAACCTGGTGCAACGGCTTGAACCTTCAACTTACGCATTATAATTTTCTACACTGAGAGATGGAAAATGGGATGTTTGTAATGTTAACATTAAATTTACTATTATAAGTTAACAATAAATAAGTACACCATATAGATAAATATATTCCGTTTTAGTGAAAAACTTTGAAAAAAATTGTATATAATTTATTAAGGTGTTATATGTGTTAGGGATTTACGAGAAATGTTTGAAACAAAACTAGTTTAAATAATTTTTTGATTGCCATATAGAATAATTTATTGAAGCAATCGTTCCACACTCTTGACTCAAATTTATAAAACATTTAATGAAAAATAACCATTGTAAATTTTAACAGATGCTTGATTAATAGTAAAACTATATTACTTACTGTAAATATAAATAACTTTAAGATTAATACTTAAAGTTCCTACACAATAAATAGTTTAAAAGCCTGGTGACAAAAGCAGCACTTAAATAATAATAAATATAAATAAATAAATTCTTTATTGCATAGATACAATTAACAATTGTGTTGCAAAAGTCAAAATTTCTCTTAACCTAAAACACTCACACACAATCGGACACATTCATACATACATCTTGCACATGCATCATACATTCACACACTTGACACCAGAATTGCATGATAGGGTGTTTACTGATTAATACTTAAAACAGTGTTTTTTATTACATTATAATATGTTTTATTATAATTTAATTTTCCACACTTTTAAATAGTTTAATACCATGACCATGGAATGCATTACAGAATGGGAAACTACACAGTAATTTTCTTCAAAATTTAAATGTTATCGGTGTGGAAATAAGTTTGCTTTTACGTATCTATGGAATCATATGATTTTGGATGATTAATATTTTGATTTTAATATCATTTCATTTAAAGTGGCGAATATAATTAATGTAAACAGATTGTTTTAGTAAAATATGCAAATGCAAAGAAAGATCAGCCAAATATTATTAAACTGTGTGGTAAAATTGTTATGGAATGAAATGGAAGAAATATATTAACAGATTTATGTCGTATGTGTTTAGCTTACTTTATTTCAATTAAATAAACAGCTGTTATAGTATTTCACACACTTCAGACTGTCACTGATTTGTTTATGCTATTGCGTTTGGTTTAGTTTTATCATTTTGTAAAAAGCAATTTTAAATATATCTAATTTGAAATTGTGATTGTTGTGTTTACTATTGTGGTTACTCTATGTAGCTATGCCTATAGAAACCGAAAATATCCGTGAGAACGGAAGCTACTAGAACTACACATTGACCAAAGAGCTCATGTATGTGAAGCTGGCAGCGCCCATATTGAAAATAGACGTTAAAATAACTTTAATAGTTTGTTTATCGTTTGTTTAGCTATTTTCCAAAACTTATCCCTGACGCCTTTAAAATCAAGAAATAAAATGGGCGCTGCTAGCTTCAAACCAGCAGCGCCCATTAGTTGATTTGAACTGAAAAATAACAGAATCTTTTGTTTAGGTTTGTTTGGCCTTAGTTGCTTTTGAATTGAAAAAATAAAGTGAGCGCTGCTAGTGGGCAATGCTAGCAAGCTTCATACCAGCAGTGCCCATTCGTTTATTTTATCTAAACACCAGTTGAATCGTTTGTTTACGTATTTTTATTATAGGAATCGAGGCAAAAACGAGAATAGTTAAGGAAATATGGAAGGAGGCTAAAACCACAGATTTTGCATTATTACCCCAATTTTACTGCTGCTTTAACGTATGTCAAGCTTTAATGTATTATTGTAAATCGAAAAACAATGTAGGCACTGCTTTAACAGAATTAATTATTTGACATCTGTTCCATAAATGCATTACTCAGCATTTATTGATACAACCATTTCTAACTTGTATAAACTGAGTAAATAAAAAAATACAACTTTTATGACAAGAATATAAGGAATTACATTTTGGCCATGAACAGGAAATACATCTGGTTATCATTGCTGTACAGATGTAATTTTTGGCGCATCACGGTAATCCCTTCCATTCTGTTATCTTGCTGAGCGCGTGGGAAAGCTCAGAGTCTTCAGCAACCGTGGGAAATTTCCTTCCCAATTTTAATACGAAGTATTTCTGATTTGTTTATAAGTGGTGTGCGTCGAGGCTTATACGTGAAAGCATCGTATTAAACACGTTGGAAAAAGATACAAAATTAACAAAATGATAAACAATACATATTTATCAATTACATTTTTGAAATCTGGGCTGCTAGTGTTGTGTTAGCAGCGCCGACTTTAATTTTAGAATCCTAGAGTGACTAATGCCAAACAAATGACAAACACAGCTAAATAGAGCTAAGTAAACGATTTAAATTGCATTTACCTCAAATTTAATTGACTAATGGGCGCTGCTGGTGTGAGGCTAGCAACGCCCACTTTATTTTTCCATTTTACAGGTAACTAAGGCCAAACAAACGTATAAGATAGCTGAACAACCCTAAACAAACGATTTAGGTTATTTTACGTCTGCTCGTACATTCTGTCATATTTATTAATTTTAATCTCTGACCAGTTATAACGCAACATTCCAAAATGACAGTTCTAATACAAGTTGTTATTTCATAACAATAGCTTTATCACAAAGTTTAATAATATTTGGCTGATCCTTCTTTGCATTTGCAAAACTTAAAGGTTTGAACATGGAGTTGAATCTATCATAATCATGACAGGGAATCATCCAATTTGTACTGTAAGTCCTAAAAAACATTTGTATTTTTAGGTGCTGTGATTGGATAGCAAGCAGTGGGCGTGACGATTTCATTGAATTGCCAGACAAGATTTTAAAAAATAAACGCATTTGCAGTAATCACTTTGAAGGCAAGGACTTTTCCAACTCTTTAAGAAATAAGATAAATAAAAATGCTGTTCCTATACCACATTATAAAGAAAAGGAAAGCAGTGAAGATATTTCGTCAAATCTACCAACACTATCACCTTGGACACCTACAACATCTTCAGCAACCAGAACATCTCTGACAACGACATCGACGGAAAGTCATTATACAGAAAAGGAAAGTAGTGAAGATATTTCGTCAAATCGTCCCACACCATCACCATGGATGCCTACAACAGCTTTAACAAACAGGTCATCTCAGACAACAACATCAACGGACAGTATAAGTGGTAAACTCAACAGCTGTATATTTTTAACTAAGTGTAACACTAAATGTTCTTCGACAACACAAACGGAAAATCAGAATGAAGATGAATCTCTCCAAAGCTTTTTATCAGATTTTACGTCTATTGAGAACACCCCCAATGAAGACCTCACGCCAAGGAAAAAACTATTGAAGAGAAAGATTGATACTCAAAAAAACCATATACATAAACAGACAGTACTTTTGACTTCGAAGAGAAAAAAATTATTTAAACTGAAGAAAAAGGGACTTTCCCCTGTCAACCACAAAAATATTTTATTGAATACCTTAAGTAAATGTGTTTCTGGAGACGTACTGACTTTTTTGAACATGCAAATTTTTCATTTGAAAAGAACTCAATGGACAAATGAAGAAAAAAACTTTTCTCTCTCTCTGTATTACAAGTCTCCGTCTGTTTATTTGTTTTTGATTTCTAGAGGGTTTAAGCTCCCTTGTGTAAGAACTGTGCAGCAGTGGATTAACCTCACTAGGCTAGAAAGTGGGTTTTCAAATGAAGTGTTTAAAAAACTTAAACTAAAGGTTAAAAGTATGAGTGAATTTGAGAAAGACTGTGTTCTCATGTGGGACGAGATGAGCATTAAAAAGAACCTTCAGTATGACCCGACCCAAGACCTAATTGAAGGTTTACAAGATCTGGGACCCCTAGGAAGAGCAGATAGCGTAGCCACCCATGCACTATTGTTCATGGTGCGTGGGATAAAGTACAGGTGGAAACTGCCAGTTGCATTCACGCTTTGTGAAAACGCGACACCAGCTACTGCACTAACTATTTTGTTAGATATGTGCCTTGACAAACTATTTCAAGCAGGCTTGAAGGTTAGAGGCACCGTTTGTGACCAAGGTTCCACCAATGTTGCTGCTTTAAACCTCTTGGGGCTAACAGAAAAAGAGCCACACTTCCTTTTCAATGAGCACAAAATATATTGTATTTATGATGCACCCCATCTTATTAAATCAATACGCAATACACTCCTAAAATGTGACATTGAAGTCGAAGGTAAGGTAGTGAAGTGGTCTGACATAGAACAATTCTATGAACTTGACAGAAGATCTGTCAATGATTGTAGAGCGGCTCCAAAACTTACCCAGAGACACATAAAACCAAACGAATTCCATCGTATGAAAGTTAATCTCGCCACACAAGTGTTTAGTAATTCTGTGAGTAGAGGCATGAAAGCTTCTTATGCAATTGGCGAACTAAAGAGTGTAACAACTCTAAACACAGCTAATTTTTTGCAAAATTGCAATAACATTACAGATTGTTTGAACAGCCGCAGTGAGTGTGAGAAATGTCCCTTACGACGACCACTGTCAGAAAAAAATCCTCAAGTGGAACAGTACTTGAAAGAAGCCATTGCGAACATACAATCCTGGAAACTAAACAAGTTTACATTAACCAAAAAAGGACAAGTGAAGAGGGTCAAAGCTCCACCATGTTTTTCTGGATTAATATCTACAATTAGAGCGATTCTCGGACTTTATTCAGACCTAAAATCAGAAGGCACCAGCTACTTATTAACATCAAGAATGAACCAGGACCCTATAGAGAACATGTTTGGAGTGATTAGACAAAGGGGTGGGTATAACGCTAACCCTACTGCAAGTCAATTTAGAAGAAATCTTCAACATGCAGTATCAATTCGTCTCATGACACCACCGGATAGCTCGAATTGTGAACCGGATGACGACATCACCGTAGATTTCCCAAGAGAACTTATAAATTGTAACAGGCACAATTTATCGGATCAACCAGACGCCACCTCCCTAAGCACGCCACCTCAGTTTACGGACATGGCCCTGCCGCAAATTTCAGATTTCGCCACCCTGACCACGCCACTTCAGTTGACAGCCATATATGACACTCTGACCACACCACATAAGACGACAGACATCACCCTGCTGAGTTCCGATTTCACCACCTTGACCACGCCAATTGAGTCGACGGACACCATTCTGACCACGCCACTGGGGTTGACAGATGCTACATGTGACACGATGCCACTTGCAGTTATTGACCTGCAGAAGAACAATGGTGCAGCTGTAAACTTGGAAGATAGTGTAATTAATTACATGGCAGGCTGGCTTGCAAAGAAATGTGTAGATAAATATGCCTGCAACAATTGCACTGTGAAGTTAACAAAACCGAGGGAAGAAATGATTTTACCAGAAGAAACCTTGATTAAATTCAAGCAATACAACTCCAACTCAGATGGCCATGTCAAAGGGTTGAAGATACCTACTACTTCATTTTACAAAGTAGTTAAAGCCACCACAAGCTCGTTTACCCACCATTTTAATAAGCTAAAAACAAAAAGAGATTTGAAAAAACAAATTAACCTGGCCGTGAGGAAAGATATTGAAGCCGGCTTTCCTGAATGGTTCTCCGATGAGTGTAAAGATCATCGCCAGTTTATACTTGAACATTTTGTAAAAATGAAAATCTTATATAACCTAAAGTGGATATCACAAGATCTTCGAGATGGAGCCTTAATGTTTCAAAAACGAAGGCAGCACTTCAAAGAAAATGAAAAGCCCAACTCTAAACTGATGAAACTCAAAGGTGTATAGTCCCGGGCTAACTTTGTAATTAATAAAGAATTGTTATACCATAAATATCTAATGTTAATTGAATTTGTACACTTTTTGTGTGTCATTAAAACGAATTCAAAGATTCTGTTTCTATTTTTGCATCATAGAGTTGTGAAAAATTGTTTTATTTGTAGTGGCAGAGAAGAGAATTTGTGTATTAACGTGTTCACAAAAAACTTTCATGTGTTCACAATATAGTCATGTGTTATGATGTTATTAATGACAAAATAAATTTTACAGCGTTTGTCATGTATTTTAACTGTGTATATTTCTGTGAACAATTAATTCACTATTAGTACCATAATTAATTATGAGTTTACTCATGTATTTTAACTGTGTATATTTCTGTGAACAATTAATTCACTCTTATTACCATAATTAATTATGAGTTTAATCATGTATTTTAACTGTGTATATTTCTGTAAACAATAATTCACTCTTATTACCATAATTAATTATGAGTTTAATCATGTATTTTAACTGTGTATATTTCTGTAAACAATTAATTCACTATTAGTACTATAATTAATTATGAGTTTACTCATGTATTTTAACTGTGTATATTTCTGTGAACAATTAATTCACTATTATTACCATAATTAACATTGAATTTACTCATGTATTTTAACTGTGCATATTTCTGTGAACAATTAATTCATTATTAGTACCATAATTAATTATGAGTTTAATCATGTATTTTAACTGTGTATATTTCTGTGAACAATTAATTCACTCTTATTACCATAATTAATTATGAGTTTAATCATGTATTTTAACTGTGTATATTTCTGTAAACAATAATTCACTCTTATTACCATAATTAATTATGAGTTTAATCATGTATTTTAACTGTGTATATTTCTGTGAACAATTAATTCACTATTAGTACCATAATTAACTATGAATTTACTCATGTATTTTAACTGTGTATATTTCTGTGAACAATTAATTCATTATTAGTACCATAATTAATTATGAGTTTAATCATGTATTTTAACTGTGTATATTTCTGTAAACAATAATTCACTCTTATTACCATAATTAATTATGAGTTTAATCATGTATTTTAACTGTGTATATTTCTGTAAACAATTAATTCACTATTAGTACTATAATTAATTATGAGTTTACTCATGTATTTTAACTGTGTATATTTCTGTGAACAATTAATTCACTATTATTACCATAATTAACATTGAATTTACTCATGTATTTTAACTGTGCATATTTCTGTGAACAATTAATTCATTATTAGTACCATAATTAATTATGAGTTTAATCATGTATTTTAACTGTATATATTTCTGTGAACAATTAATTCACTCTTATTACCATAATTAATTATGAGTTTAATCATGTATTTTAACTGTGTATATTTCTGTAAACAATAATTCACTCTTATTACCATAATTAATTATGAGTTTAATCATGTATTTTAACTGTGTATATTTCTGTGAACAATTAATTCACTATTAGTACCATAATTAACTATGAATTTACTCATGTATTTTAACTGTGTATATTTCTGTGAACAATTAATTCATTATTAGTACCATAATTAATTATGAGTTTAATCATGTATTTTAACTGTGTATATTTCTGTGAACAATTAATTCACTCTTATTACCATAATTAATTATGAATTTACTCATGTATTTTAACTGTGTATATTTCTGTGAACAATTAATTCACTATTAGTACCATAATTAGTTATGAATTTACTCATGTATTTTAACTGTGTATATTTCTGTGAACAATTAATTCACTATTAGTACCATAATTAACTATGAGTTTACTCATGTATTTTAACTGTGTATATTTCTGTGAACAATTAATTCTCTATTAGTACCATAATTAACTATGAATTTACTCATGTATTTAACTGTGTATATTTCTGTGAACAATTAATTCACTCTTAGTACCATAATTAATTATGAATTTACTCATGTATTTTAACTGTGTATATTTCTGTGAACAATTAATTTACTCTTAGTGCATAATAGAGCATAATTAATTAGCTATAATTTTTAATACGAATATGCATAGCTGTTCAACAATGTTACATTTTTCAAACTAACCTGTTAAATTCAACTCCTGATTACGTTTCAAAACTATAAAATTTAACGTGAAAATAAATTTTACAGCGTTTGATATTTCATAGTTGTTTTTCTTTTAGATCCTTTCAGGAGGGGGAGGGGTTAATACAGTTGGTAGTATAATATTTATTTCACAAAATGGGTTAGTAAACAATTTTGCAATTGAAGGATTAAATTTTGATTTTTACACGTAATTTAAGGGGAGTCAGATGACTATTTTAATAACAATTATAATTTTTTTTGTTTTAAGTTTATTTTATTCCTTGTAGATTTGTGAAAAGTGTAATGTATAGTATAAAGCATCGAATTCCGGCTATTATTAACATAGTTACGACCATTTATAAGTATGTAAACGTACTCATCAGCTGGTCTGGTTGCACATTAAAATGGGTTTCTCCGAAAATTGTGTTTTTTTTAGACTTCGGTACTCATCAATCTTGAACCTAATAATATATTTGTGTGATTTTGATTTGTTTATTTGGCACATCATAATTTATATTTAAGGCACAGGAAAAGTCATAAGCCTAAAGTTGTAAAGCTTTAAAATTTAATTTTTACTATTTTTCAGAATAAAAAAAATTGAATAAAATATAAAGAATGTATTTGATTTTATTTCCTGTGCAGTAAATACTTAGGAGGTATTACAGATTAAAAATTACACAGAAAAAGTCTGATATCTACAATTGTTTCTGAGATATATGTACTGAAAGTTATAAGAATTAACGTGCGTTAAGATAGGGTCATCCGACTCCCCTTAATTGAAACAAAGTACGTTGAAAATATCTATATAACAATAGGCACCCGCGAAAATTTAGAAACACTTTACTCGTTTTATACGTGCCGTAGAAAAGATTCGCGAACTCCGTTAAAATGTATTTTCGAGATGAGCAGAATGTACTTTTAAAATTCAAACATTTATAATGGTATGTATGATTCAAATGATTTTAAAAGGCATTACCCGTTTAAAATTAGATTTTTGCAAAAAAATACACGGGAAAGATAAACAATTCAATTAATTTGTTTGACATAAATATGATCAATACAGGTTTTAAACTCTAAATGTAAAAAGATTAAACAGTAAATAATATATTTAGCTTCACAATGACTTAAAACTTGAATTTATGTTTCAATTAAAAAGAAAATTATAGAATTTTTTTAGAGTATTGACTTCTTCTTGTAAGTGCATGAACGAAAATCAGGAGTTTAAAAATATATATATTTTTAATAATACTTAACTTTTATAAATTTGAAATAATTTAGCAGTTTTGCCAAAGATTGTAGCATTAAAATGGTTTGGAAAAAAATAACTGAGAATCACTTAAGCAAAGCAAATGTTTTGTGCCAAAAGACTACTGAATGGAGTGAATGAGCTGACTGGCCGCTGATCTGTAAATGTAAACGAAGGCACGGCGGGCAACGGCAAGGCAGGCAAGGACGGTAAAATTCACCTCTCTTTTCTTGTGCGGTGAAATTAAAGCGCTGACAGTGAGTTTCGCCTTCCTCGCCACTGCAAAAGAACTTGTGGCGTTCCAAGCGGAATATCGGCAAACTAACCTCAGGGCGTCCCTTTTTGGCCCGTAAGGTTTCGCTTCTTATAGGGTCTGTATTCATTGGTACGACATAATCGCGCGTGGAGACCATGCGTTCTATGAATAATGAGTCTTTTAGTGAATAAAAACTCTTTATTCATTAAAAGAGTTTTTAGATAAGTAAGTGGTCTGTTAAATTGTCTAGGATTTATAGTGCCATTTCAGTTGCAAAAAGTTGATGATTCGTGATATTTGTATATTTAAATTATTTGTGAAAATAAAGTGCTTATTGCTTAGTACAAAACTACAGCCTGTCGAAGGTTTATTAAAAAGTTACGCTAAAAAACAATGGTTTTGTTGATTCATCTGTTCCGGCTTATTCTTAAAACCTAAAATAATTAAACTTAACGAAATGGTTGAGTCCCATGGGCATCAATTTTGCTGCATTGAACTTTATTTTAGTAGACCATGAAAAATTAACAAATCTTTCCCCCAGACCATATAGCATGAAATCGATAAAAATGTTCAGTTCAATGTATATCTTCAATATATATGCCAATAAGCTAAACATTTTGTGTATAACCATGTATTTTGTATATCAAACTGCGTGCACACATTTGATATACATGGTCTGGCCAAGTACATACTATGTCCCATATGTGATGAGCGGGTACTTTGGAACGTAAATAATACTTATACATTTTAATGAAATATTTTTTATCAACATTTATATCTATTTAACTAAATAAAAATCATTCTGGAGATGATTAACTGCACGGAAATAATTCACCATCTACATTACTATCGTACACAGGTGATGAGCTGTCATAGCTATTTAAATATATATTACTACTTCTAATATCAGTTTTATCCACTTATTTTAATACAACTAAAATTACAATCTAAAAATCCAAATGAAAACATAAACAAAACACGAAACAAGTGGTAATTTGCACTCGATTGATTATGTTTTGAACAGCTGACAAGTCAGAAGGTGGTGGGGGAAACGTGTAACCAACTTTCAAAAACCAACAACCCCCGACACTTATCCACAGACCAGTCAACGCGGTAGTATAGGGTTATAGGTTTAAAACGTGCAGCAAATACGATTCATAGAGCCTTATATGAGTCCATCCATTAATTGTGATCAAATCTGATACACGCGGACTGTGGATCAGACAAAGGATGATGGATGTGGGCTGTTGCATGATCGTCGAAAAATCAGCCTGGGACTCAACCTGTTAAAATCTTACCTCGACCTTTTTTAAACTCAGAGTAAATGCTCAAAATGGTAAAAACTTCATGGCAAAAACTCAAATGCATGCCTTACGTTTTCCAACATGACTGGCGTGATTAGTCGGCAAGCGTTTTCAAACCTTAATCCTTAATTCATCAAGGTTTTGAGGTCTGGTCTCATACACTTTACTTTTCAAAAAATCCCAATAGAAAAAGTCTAAAGGAGAAAGATCGGGCGATCGAGCAGGCCACTCTACAGCACCACGTAGACCCTCTCAGGAAACGTCTGGTTCAAGAATGCTCTAACGTTTATATCGTAGTGAGGAGGGGCGCCTTCTTGTTGGAAGAAAGAACCTCACGTTATGTTTTGTGTGGCAGGAACAATGTTACGTTGAAACATTTCTAAGTATTGAGGGCCATTCAAATCAATAAAAAAGGTCCAACAACAGAATTCCTTAAAATTCCTGTCCAGACATTTAACCTCTAAGGATGTTGGGCATTGTTTTCAATCATTTAATGTGGGTTTCGTTTGACCAGTATCGACTACCTACTGTGATTGTTCCGAGTAAATCAAAAGTAGCTTCGTCACTAAAACATATCATATAAATAAACTCAGCATTTTGTTGAATCTTCTGAAGAATTTGTTCATAAAACTGAACCCTTCGGTCAAAATCATCTTAATTCAGCTCCTGACGAAGTTCAACTTTTGTAAGGGTGAAATTTATGTTTTTTTAACACTCTTTGGATGCCACTTTCTGAAATATTAACTTCAGATGCTGCCATACGAATTGACGAATGAGGATTTACGGTAAACTGTGCCAACATATCAATTTCGTCTTCTTCTGTGGTAGTACATGGTCGGCCTGATCGTTGAGCATCATTTAATCGTTGGGCTGAATGTGTCTACTTGATGGTGGGGCAAAGTTTAAACTAAATGTAGTTGTAAACTTATGAACCAACGTCTCACGTAAGCTCGGTCTACTACCATATCTGGACATTTCTCATTATAAAGGCATACTGGCTGCTGAATGCTGCTACCTGATCGTGGGGCATAGTTTAAACTAAATGTAGTTGTCAACTTATGAACCAACGTCTCACGTAAGCTCGGTCTACTACCATCTGTGGACATTTCTCGCTATAAAGGCGTACTGGCTGCTGAATGTGTCTACTTGATCGTGGGACATAGTTTAAACTAAATGTAGTTGTAAACTTATGAACCAACGTCTCACGTAAGCTCAGTCTACTACCATCTGTGGACATTTCTCCCTGTAAAGGCGTACTGGGTACAGAATGTGTCTGCCTGATACACTAAAGCACAGTATCACTTTAATTTTTCTTCGTTAGATCTAACAATTTTTAACTAAACAAATCCGTAATAAAACGTGAGCATACTCAATGCTACAACCACTCTCTTCATGAAACGACTGTCACAACTGACATGTAAATGCACAACAATGGTATTCTTAGTCACTGAACTTTGAATAAAAGATAAGAGCTACACTATCCCCAATGACCTTTTTACTTACTTGATAATAATCTCTTTGCTTAGATTTTTTTTATTTTTTCTAAACTTACCGTATTCCTGCTTTAATTCTCCATTCTACAACAGTATTTTTTTTTTTATTAAATGTAAATGTAATTTTTAGTTTAAATTTTGAATGGCCGTAGTTTTGTACTGGATTGAGATAGAGACCTCTAGTTCATGGTATATTTTTAAAGACCTTTTTTTATAAAGACCTTTAAAATGAGATGTCACTTGATGGGGGTTTGCATTTGAAATTTTGGACTCCCCCAACCACCCATTTTAGGTTGAGGAGTTAAGCTTTATAGCGCAAACATCATAATTAGTCATTACATAACTATCCCCCAAAGGATATTGGTTTGTTTCATTCCATTTAAACGTTAGAGGGTGAGGGGGACTTTTGGGACACCTTGTATGTAATCTGGAGATGTGTCAAGATCTTACATAAAACCAATTAATACAATTTTGCTCCATGTTCCCTATTCGAATGTGATAACAAATAATAATTTTATTGTAATACAATTTCTGAATATTAAAACTGCCATTCACATTTCTCAACAACCAATTGTTTACGGTAACTGTGAATAAACTGGTTACCATTCAATTCATTTCCCTATCCTGCGTAGACGAGCCCATTTTGATTAAGGTAAAAACTGATGATTACAACGGGAATCAAACCCAGACTGCCTTCGTGTCAAGCCGCCATCTTAACGGCCACACCAACAATTAATTGAGCTAACAGGACGTTAGAAAACAATTAATCACGACATTAATATTATTACTGCATTAGGATTTTTTTATATAAGTTGGACTATATATCTTCTTTAACTGATTATTGAAATATAATTCATTAGGCATTTATATTCCTATGCTTAACGCTCTGACAAGGTATTGAAGTAGACTGGGCAAGAACAGTGGTCGAAGTGGCAGTGCTCCCAGTACCTTTAATGTCTTTAATGTATTGAATTAGACTGGGCAAGAACAGTGGTCGAAGTGGCAGTGCTCCCAGTAACTTTAATGTCTTTAATGTAATGAAGTAGACTGGGCAAGAACAGTGGTCGAAGTGGCAGTGCTCCCAGTAACTTTAATATCTTTAATGTATTGAAGTAGACTGGGCAAGAACAGTGGTCGAAGTGGCAGTGCTCCCAGTAACTTTAATGTCTTTAATGTAATGAAGTAGACTGGGCAAGAACAGTGGTCGAAGTGGCAGTGCTCCCAGTAACTTTAATATCTTTAATGTATTGAAGTAGACTGGGCAAGAACAGTGGTCGAAGTGGCAGTGCTCCCAGTAACTTTAATGTCTTTAATGTATTGAAGTAGACTGGGAAAGAACAGTGGTCGAAGTGGCAGTGCTCCCAGTAACTTTAATGTCTTTAATGTATTGAAGTAGACTGGGCAAGAACAGTGGTCGAAGTGGCAGTGCTCCAAGTAACTTTAATGTCTTTAATGTATTGAAGTAGACAGGGCAAGAACAGTGGTCGAAGTGGCAGTGCTCCCAGTAACTTTAGTGTCTTTAATGTCACATTATTTTAAAGACTCACGCCACTAATAACTTATGGCTGTACAAGGACACGCTCTGACAAGGTATTGAATTAGACTGGGCAAGAACAGTGGTCGAAGTGGCAGTGCTCCCAGTAAATTTAATGTATTGAAGTAGACTGGTCAAGAACAGTGGTTGAAGTGGCAGTGCTCCCAGTAACTTTAATGTATTGAAGTAGACTGGGCAAGAACAGTGGTCGAAGTGGCAGTGCTCCCAGTAACTTTAATGTATTGAAGTAGACTGGGCAAGAACAGTGGTCGAAGTGGCAGTGCTCCCAGTAACTTTAATGTCTTTAATGTATTGAAGTAGACTGGGCAAGAACAGTGGTTGAAGTGGCAGTGCTCCCAGTAACTTTAATGTATTGAAGTAGACTGGGCAAGAACAGTGGTCGAAGTGGCAGTGCTCCCAGTAATTTTAATGTCTTTAATGTATTGAAGTAGACTGGGCAAGAACAGTGGTTGAAGTGGCAGTGCTCCCAGTAACTTTAATGTATTGAAGTAGACTGGGCAAGAACAGTGGTCGAAGTGGCAGTGCTCCCAGTAACTTTAATGTATTGAAGTAGACTGGGCAAGAACAGTGGTCGAAGTGGCAGTGCTCCCAGTAACTTTAATGTCTTTAATGTATTGAAGTAGACTGGGAAAGAACAGTGGTCGAAGTGGCAGTGCTCCCAGTAACTTTAATGTCTTTAATGTATTGAAGTAGACTGGGCAAGAACAGTGGTCGAAGTGGCAGTGCTCCCAGTAACTTTAATGTATTGCATTAGACTGGGCAAGAACAGTGGTCGAAGTGGCAGTGCTCCAAGTAACTTTAATGTCTTTAATGTATTGAAGTAGACAGGGCAAGAACAGTGGTCGAAGTGGCAGTGCTCCCAGTAACTTTAATGTCTTTAATGTCACATTATTTTAAAGACTCACGCCACTAATAACTTATGGCTGTACAAGGACACGCTCTGACAAGGTATTGAATTAGACTGGGCAAGAACAGTGGTCGAAGTGGCAGTGCTCCCAGTAAATTTAATGTATTGAAGTAGACTGGTCAAGAACAGTGGTTGAAGTGGCAGTGCTCCCAGTAACTTTAATGTATTGAAGAAGACTGGGCAAGAACAGTGGTCGAAGTGGCAGTGCTCCCAGTAACTTTAATGTATTGAAGTAGACTGGGCAAGAACAGTGGTCGAAGTGGCAGTGCTCCCAGTAACTTTAATGTCTTTAATGTATTGAAGTAGACTGGGCAAGAACAGTGGTTGAAGTGGCAGTGCTCCCAGTAACTTTAATGTATTGAAGTAGACTGGGCAAGAACAGTGGTCGAAGTGGCAGTGCTCCCAGTAACTTTAATGTATTGAAGTAGACTGGGCAAGAACAGTGGTCGAAGTGGCAGTGCTCCCAGTAACTTCAATGTCTTTAATGTCACATTATTTTAAAGACTCACGCCACTAATAACTTATGGCTGGACAAGGACATGATATTGTATTAAAATATGTTGCCTAGGTTCCATATGTATGTATGAAGGTTTATATCAAGTGTCAGTGAGAACTACAAGCCCTCCTGAAAGTACAATAATTCATCGAATAAACTTCATAAGAAATTCAACTGATTGGAAAGGGCTGATGTATCTTATTTGCGATATAATTAATGAATTATATTAAGAATTTAAGAATGAATTAGGAATGTAAGAATATAGTATCAAATTGACGTCTACTTAGTGGTCGCCATCAACATAAATTATAATCGTTTGTGTTGTGTCCGTCACGAACATTGTCTGGCCCCATTCGATTGCTGGGCAAGCTGACATTAGTAATTATAATAGATTAACTTAGAACTTTTCAACATTCTTGTTATTAATTGAAATTCTTACTAAAATCTCTTTTAAATACCTACAGGAACCAACTGTATATAAACAGCAGCTATACTTGGTAAGTTGGTTGATTGGCGCTGGTGTTGTTAGTCATACGGTATTTCCAGTAACGGTGGGTGGGTGCGAATATGACTCTGGTACATAGTGTTGAGCGGCGTCACGCACGAGGGATCGTGTATCAACAAGGCCGTCAGCGCATTCTGTCGACTGACCACACGTGGCACAGTTGTGAATATGTTATCTACGTTTGTATATCTTCGAATGTAATTTTGAAGCCCATAAATGAAAAGTTGTTTAGTATTATAATACATAATATAACAAACATAAAATTAGCGTTCAACAGTGTTGGCACTTGATTATGCTCAAGACTTATTCTGTGTCAATGTATCCACTCGTCTCGAGTTGTCAGTCCACTGTCTCGCCTCATCAAAAGGTGGGTAACGACTGGCGAACATGTTTCACCATACTTCTCATTCGGAGACACTAACAATTTATGTTTTTTCTTTTTCGGAATGTCCCCGCATGTGGTAAATATTGTCAGTCTTGGCCTAATATAGGTCAAGTCTAGTCTAGAACTAAACTTATAAACAGTGTACTGTACCTTTGATATTGGTCACGTGGTTTAGACCTACAAGAACATAATTAGCGACATCGCTTTATCAATCGGTGCTCTCTGGGTTTAAAAATAGGCATTTAGCTAACATAAATAGGCTAGGTTGTAATCACTTCCACAACGGATCCTAGGCTAGGTTAGGATTAAATAAATATAAGTATAAGACATGTTACAGACATATATGCTATATATATACATATAAGGAGTGAGTTTTATATCCTAGCACACCTGGATGTTATTTAAACGACCTGATATACAATATGTTTAACATCTTGAAAAATTAAAAAATATGTCATAATAATATGGCCAAGGTCTCACATTGATATCTCAGGCCGTTTAAATAATATTCTGGTGTGCCAGGACATAAAACTTAACCTATATATACACCCTATGTGTGTGTGTGTGTGTGTGTGTGTGTGTGTGTGTGTGTGTGTGTGTGTGTGTGTGTGTGTGTGTGTGTGTGTGTGTGTGTGTGTGCGTGCGTGCGTGCGTGCGCGCGTGCGCGCGCGCGTGCGTGTGAGTGTGCGTGTGCGTGCGTGCGTGCGTGCGTGCGTGCGTGCGTGTGTGTGTGTGTGTGTGTGTGTGTGTGTGTGTGTGTGTGTGTGTGTGTGTGTGTGTGTGTGTGTGTGTGTGTGTGTGTGTGTGTGTGTGTGTGTGTGTGTGTGTGTGTGTGTGTGTGTGTGTGTGTGTGTGTGTGTGTGTGTGTTTGTGTGTGTTTGTGTGTAATCTTTCTTCTTAGTTTGACGATTAATTATTGCTAAACAAATGCGGGGACATTCCAAAAATATCCACTATTGGAATCAAACTGGTAATCTAGTATCTGGTAACACAGTTTACTTGATAATAACAATATAAATAATAATAAGTTATTTTCACCGTGAAAATTAGATATTGCATTGAAAACGGTAATATTATAATTAATATTTAATGCTCAATTTATACGTATGCTACAAAAGTTTCATTCACACATTACATTAAAACATCAAACATTGAAATACCAAACATTTCAAAATAACTTAAACACAACTTTATTACATTTAAATTAGTGTCAGTTTTAGACTTGAGAGATGTCATTGATCTCAGTGGTGTTCAAGATCTCGTCACCAGAGTAGCCTTTGATACCAAGAAGCATATAAGTCAAGTTTTAAATTGTGTTGGAATGCTCTTTAATCCTATCGGGAAGGTGGTTCTTTGAAGCTGAGTTCAGTAGTTGTCACTTCACCTAATGTTGTATCAACAGAGTAGGCTTTGATACCAAGAAGCACATAAGTCCAGTTTTAAATTGTGTTGGAATGCTCTTTAATCCTAGCAGAAAGGTGGTTCTATGAAGCTGAGTTCGGTAGTTGTTACTTCACCTGATGTTGTATCAACAGAGTAGGCTTTGATACCAAGAAGCACATAAGTCCAGTTTTAAATTGTGTTGGAATGCTCTTTAATCCTAGCAGAAAGGTGGTTCTATGAAGCTGAGTTCAGTAGTTGTCACTTCACCTAATGTTGTATCAACAGAGTAGGCTTTGATACCAAGAAGCACATAGGTCCAGTTTTAAATTGTGTTGGAATGCTCTTTAATCCTAGCAGAAAGGTGGTTCTATGAAGCTGAGTTCAGTAGTTGTCACTTCACCTAATGTTGTATCAACAGAGTAGGCTTTGATACCAAGAAGCACATAAGTCCAGTTTTAAATTGTGTTGGAATGCTCTTTAATCCTATCAGGAAGGTGGTTCTATGAAGCTGAGTTCGGTAGTTGTAAATTGTGTTGGAATGCTCTTTAATCCTATCAGGAAGGTGGTTCTATGAAGCTGAGTTCGGTAGTTGTCACTTCACCTGATGTTGTATCAACAGAGTAGCCTTTGATACCAAGAAGCATATAAGTCCAGTTTTAAATTGTGTTGGAATGCTCTTTAATCCTAGCGGAAAGGTCGTTCTATGAAGCTGAGTTCGGTAGTTGTCACTTCACCTAATGTTGTATCAACAGAGTAGCCTTTGATACCAAGATGCATATAAGTCCAGTTTTAAATTGTGTTGGAATGCTCTTTAATCCTAGCAGAAAGGTGGTTCTATGAAGCTGAGTTCGGTAGTTGTCACTTCACCTGATGTTGTATCAACAGAGTAGCCTTTGATACCAAGAAGCATATAAGTCGAGTTTTAAATTGTGTTGGAATGCTCTTTAATCCTATCAGGAAGGTGGTTCTATGAAGCTGAGTTTGGTAGTTGTCACTTCACCTAATGTTGTATCAACAGAGTAGCCTTTGATACCAAGAAGCATATAAGTCGAGTTTTAAATTGTGTTGGAATGCTCTTTAATCCTATCAGGAAGGTGGTTCTATGAAGCTGAGTTCGGTAGTTGTCACTTAACCTGATGTTGTATCAACAGAGTAGCCTTTGATACCAAGAAGCATTTAAGTCAAGTTTTAAATTGTGTTGGAATGCTCTTTAATCCTAGCAGAAAGGTCGTTCTATGAAGCTGAGTTCGGTAGTTGTCACTTCACCTGATGTTGTATCAACAGAGTAGGCTTTGATACCAAGATGCATATAAGTCCAGTTTTAAATTGATCAAAGCCTAACCAGAAGCATTTAAGTCAAGTTTTAAATTGTGTTGGAATGCTCTTTAATCCTAGCAGAAAGGTCGTTCTATGAAGCTGAGTTCGGTAGTTGTCACTTCACCTGATGTTGTATCAACAGAGTAGGCTTTGATACCAAGATGCATATAAGTCCAGTTTTAAATTGTGTTGGAATGCTCTTTAATCCTAGCAGAAAGGTGGTTCTATGAAGCTGAGTTCAGTAGTTGTCACTTCACTTCACCTAATGTTGTATCATCAGAGTAGGCTTTGATACCAAGAAGCATATAAGTCCAGTTTCAAATTGTGTTGGAATGCTCTTTAATCCTATCAGGAAGGTGGTTCTATGAAGCTGAGTTCGGTAGTTGTCACTTCACCTAATGTTGTATCAACTGAGTAGCCTTTGATACCAAGAAGCACATAAGTCTAGTTTTAAATTGTGTTGGAATGCTCTTTAATCCTATCAGGAAGGTGGTTCTATGAAGCTGAGTTCGGTAGTTCTCACTTCACCTGATGTTGCCTATCCTGTTGATTGCCTATGTTGTTGATGTCACTATCCTGTACATTGCCGTCCTGAATCAGTTTACTACACCAGAATCGGCAGTACAAAATTACCCCACAGAGACAGGCCAGTCAGTATACCAAGCTCCCTGAACCAAGTCTATAACCAGATTTTTACCAAATTCTTTCAGTTTTTCCAGAATTGTAAAAGGAAATTTGTTTTGTTATGTAGCTTTATATTCAACTCCTTTTAAGGGTGTTCGATCGAACATAATTTTTGAAATGTTTTTGAATAAAACTGTTGGTATCCATGTAAGTAATAAATGTGTGACAGGAAAAAATTCAAAAAATATTCTTTATGGAGATATGGCTGCTCAAAGTGACTAATTTGGCCTTTTTGGTGCTTAAATCATGAACAAACCATGTGATATACTTTATTAACATTTTGAGAATATAGTGGACAAAGAGTATTAATATAATCAGTATATAGTAATTAAAAAAAATATTTTTGTGTTACCAATTATTTTTCTATAAATGATACTGGTTCTAATTTTGAGTTGAAATTTGTACAGTTGTCTTTGGTTAAAAAAGTAGATTAATAATATTTATAAAATTCATTGCTAGAGTTTACTATAAATGTGGGAGTTATGCCCATCTGTCGAATATGCGGGGCGGGGCAGGAGGGGACTGTGAGGGGGAGAGAGGGAAGGGAAATACATTGCTAGTTCGTTAGGGAGTCAAGCTCTTTACTACTTTTAGCAGCAGTTACAATCAAATCTAGAACAAAATTCCTTAGAGCGCTAAACTGGGTGCACGGACGAACACTCTCAAGAAAACCCGTTTCAACTGAACAACTTCGCGCGCAATATGGTTCGCAAGACATCATGCCGATATTCCGTCATCGGCATATGGGATTTGAATTATCCGGTTCGGAGTGAGGGTGATATGTTTAATGGCTTCAGTGAGAAGAATTGCCAATGAGAAGAAGAGAAATATGTACCGTAGTGACTATTAACAAGCTCAACCACCAGCTCTAATAAACAACGACATTTCGAAATTCACACATTTTCTTACTTTTTTAAAATACATCGTCTAAGAGGAAGCTATCTACTTTGCACTAAAATATGTTTATTATGATCACCACCTTTAGATCAATGAATTGTATTCATTGATTAGGGCGAAGTGAGATGACAGAAGTTATAATTTCGGATATTGGATTCAACAAAAATCACTCTAAAGAAGAAGGCCTATATAAATTTAATATCGGGGTTTGAACCGTTGTCCCTCAACAAGGTATGAATATAATGTTAAAAATGCCACTGGCGTAGACAGTAAAATAATATAAAAAATAATAATAGTAAAAAGGCCAATCATTTTAAAATAACAATTGATTTATTACGACGTTTAACAAGCAGGAACCGAGGATGTACGGGAGTTAAAATGTACAACAAAAATAACTGTCTCGAGAAAATGAAGAAAAATTATTTATTTTGATATAAATCTATCTTTCAGCTATTCTGACCATACTTCGAGAAGATAATTCATTCAGTCTAAAAAGCTGACGATTATTTATAGCCGTGCACCGCACATCAATCCCTCAGGCAACCCAAAGCACAAGGCTCCTCCGTGCTATACAGTTACATATGTTCAAAGCAATCTCGACGTCGTATCACTACGGTGTTGCAATCTTTGGCGCCACGAGCAAGTGTTTTTATTGTCATAATAAGCACTTGGCACCAAATATTTTGCCTTACAAGGTTCTGGGGCACATTACTTTTTATGATAATTACGTATCTGGTAGGTGAGCCAGGAGCTCAGCAGCGATCTCATATACACGTCCGTCGGACAGGTGGCGGTCGTTAGTCTACCTACTTCAAACCGAAATGTTGAACCCCGTTCGTACCTGAACTTCAACAACCCCTAACTAGATCTGCAAGCAAGTAATATTGATTATTTGTGTTTTAAATTTGAACATGAATGTAAATTTACATTATTTACAACAAGCTTAATTAATTTACAAATATCTAGGTTTTGTCTTTCGTAGACAGATAATTATATATATATATTTTTTTCCCCCTACAAATTAGTTTGATTCATTATTTCAAAACGTCATTAGTTAATTCCTTTTTAGATAAAAATTCAAATATAATTTACGTTTACAGAAAGGCTGCCACTTTTATCATCATATTCTAATATACTGTAGGAAATGTCGTCAAACAATTAGGTTTAGGATTATTAGACATTTGTTATCTAATAATTTTTATAATTTATTTATAGTTTCATACAAGATTTTAGGAAGTAAAAATAGGGGCTGTACGAATTAAACGTATTTGGTTGAGGGAATTTTCAAGCATTTCAAGTTGTACAGACATAGTTTTAAAACTCTAAGTATTTTGTCTATAAATATTTAACTTGTTGCAAGTTCAATGAAGCAAAAGGAGATTTGTACGAAAGGATGTCACTTACTTTTTTTGGCGATACTGTCAGTCTTCCAGTTATTAGCGTTGACACTTTAAAACGTTCACTATTGTGAAGCAGTCACTTACTTTTTTTGGCGATACTGTCAGTCTTCCAGTTATTAGCGTTGACACTTTAAAACGTTCACTATTGTGAAGCAGTCACTTACTTTTTTTGGCGATACTGTCAGTCTTCCAGTTATTAGCGTTGACACTTTAAAACGTTCACTATTGTGAAGCAGTCACTTACTTTTTTTGGCGATACTGTCAGTCTTCCAGTTATTAGCGTTGACACTTTAAAACGTTCACTATTGTGAAGCAGTCACTTACTTTTTTTGGCGATACTGTCAGTCTTCCAGTTATTAGCGTTAACACTTTAAAACGTTCACTATTGTGAAGCAGTCACTTACTTTTTTTTGGCGATACTGTCAGTCTTCCAGTTATTAGCGTTAACACTTTAAAACGTTCACTATTGTGAAGCAGTCACTTACTTTTTTTGGCGATACTGTCAGTCTTCCAGTTATTAGCGTTAACACTTTAAAACGTTCACTATTGTGAAGCAGTTACTGACTTTTTTTACCAAAACTCAATGTACTAAGATAATAAACCTAACGTTACTTATATAAACAAGTTCTGTTTAGTAAAACATGTTAGTTTGACTGCTTGGGAACGTTTGGATCGAAAGTTAAGTCAACTTAACTTTTAGAACACCATGGGGGCTTACGGTAAATGCCATATAGTGACATAAAGGATATTGTTGTTTGAAAGTTGTATATGATCATTTAAAGAATTTTTATATTACCTGAGGGAACGAGTTTAAATGAGGGAAACAGTTAAGGTACACGTTATCAGTTACGCCATTTGAATGGAATATATGTTGATAGATTATACTTATAATGTGCCACTTGAAAGGAATATATATATATGGCTATAGATTATATTTATAATGGGCCACTTGAAAGGAATATATATGGCGATAGATTATACTTATAATGGGCCACTTGAATGGAATATATATGGTGATATATTATACTTATAATGTGCCCCTTGAAAGGAATATATATGGCGATAGATTATACTCATAATGGGCCACTTGAATGGAATATACAATATGGTGATAGATTATACTTATAATGGGTTACTTCAATGCAATATATATGGTGATATATTATACTTATAATGGACCACTTGAATGGAATATACAATATGGTGATATATTATACTTATAATGTGCCACTTGAATGGAATATATATGGTGATAAATTATTCTTATAATGGACAACTTGAATGGAATATACAATATGGTGATAGATTATACTTATAATGGGTTACTTGAATGCAATATATATAGTGATATATTATACTTATAATGTGCTACTTGAATGGAATATATATGGTGATAGATTATACTTATAATGGGCCACTTTAATGGAATATATATGGTGATAGATTATACTTATAATGTGCTACTTAAATGGAATATATATGGTGAAAGATTATTCTTATAATGGACAACTTGAATGGAATATACAATATGGTGATAGATTATACTTATAATGGGTTACTTGAATGCAATATATATAGTGATATATTATACTTATAATGGGCCACTTTAATGGAATATATATGGTGATAGATTATACTTATAATGGGCCACTTTAATGAATATATATGGTGATATATTATACTTATAATGTGCTACTTAAATGGAATATATATGGTGAAAGATTATACTTATAATGGGCCACTTGAATGGAATATACAGTAATGGTGATATATTATACTTATAATGTGCCACTTGAATGGAATATATTTGGTGATGGATTATACTTATAATGGGCCACTTTAATGGAATATATATGGTGATAGATTATACTTATAATGTGCTACTTAAATGGAATATATATGGTGAAAGATTATTTTTATAATGGACAACTTGAATGGAATATACAATATGGTGATAGATTATACTTATAATGGGTTACTTGAATGCAATATATATAGTGATATATTATACTTATAATGTGCCACTTGAATGGAATATATTTGGTGATGGATTATACTAATAATTTGTTTATTCGTGTACTTAGTTGTTTTTGTAATACGCTGGGAGAGTAATACATTATTTTCTTGAGAGATATTATTTAATGACGATTGATATTCGAGGATTATAAGATTAGTGCATTAAATTGATATGTTATTGTAAATAGAATAATTTTTTTTACATCGCTTCAGACCAAAAACAAACATTATACATTTCTTATATAGATTCATAAGGATGTGGTGTAATCCTGGAATTGCCAATTGTAATTTATTTTTTTAATTTTCATCAATTTGAATCAAATATGTACTAAATAAAATAGTATGCTTAAAATATATGACACACTTCATATAATATTAACCCCTATGCAACATAGCTCTCCGAATGTAACACGCAAAGAGATACAGTACTTCTGGAAGAGTTAAAAAATATCCTATCTATTCTTAATCTCTCCAAAGTGGAAGAGAGCACTAGATAATCATAATTTATCCTCATGAATTAAGTAATTTTTCTTTTCATTACATTACACGAATTTGGTTGAGGATCTTTTCAAGCACTTACAGTTGTTTAAACAAAGTTTTAAAAATCTCTTAATAACAACACTACATGAAACAAATATCGTATATGAGAAAATCACAAATCGCTATCTCATGCAAACAAAAGTTATTTAATTTATAATTACTTTAAAAGAAAATAAACACGATAAATATTGGCACTACTCACTCCACACTATATTTTTGCTTTCCTTTCGTTAATAATGTTAATTGTATTGACAAGTCTGAAAATGAAAGAGGATATGGAAAAAGTCTAGGTGACAATTATAAAACAAAATTGTTACTTAAATTGGCGCTGTTCATTATAGTCTAGCGACTCTCAATAAAAATAACAGTAGCCTATTCTTATCATCGAATTAATTACATCATACCTTATATAAACTAATCATTATACTACAATTTAGGTTTATTGTGTGTATTTATGCAATTAGAATGTAAACTCAATGTATGCTACAGCATTGACGAATTACTAACAAGAAATTAAAGTGCATCAAGTTGTATGGAAGTCACTCTAGCGTTTACTTGTTACGTAAAACAAGCAAACGTAACAAGTATTTGACTGACTTTATCTGAATCAGTCATTTTATAGAGCTTCATATGAATGAATGAAAATCTTTATTAGTAAAAAAGAATATACATACATACTTCACATGAAATGAGAACTTATGACTAACAAAGTGTGCACCCTGAGGTTATTAACCTGTGTCGGGTGGTACACATGAAACTTACAACTAAAGAAAACTCTAGAAGGGCTGACGGCCGCCTTAAAAAGTGAAATACTTAGTAATACAAGAGATAGAACCTGCATTAAAAATGTACCATTATAGGGACTCACAACGATACACTGAATACACTGCTGTTTACAATAATTAAAGGAATCTTGTTTATAACTAAACAATACTTACATAACATAACTTACAACTTGTACAAGGTTTTGTACAACTAAACCAAACAGTCATAAAACACACTGAGATTTTCGTGGTAAAGAA
>JAQJVL010000882.1:235000-326778 GCA_035578905.1 Stictocephala bisonia
CCCACTTTGATTAAGGGGACTACCTGAGTAGATAACGGGTCATTACTGGTGATTACCCAAGATGATGATAGGGGCTTCCCAACTTGATCATGGGGGCTAACCAAGTTGATTATGGTTTGCTGCCTAAGTTGATCACAGTTGTCTATCTACATTAATTACGGGATCTAACCAAGTTTATCACGAGGAGCTAGCCAGGTAGACTATGGGGATACTTAAGATTGCTGGTGATTACCCAAGTTGATCACAGGGGGCTTCCCAACTTGATCACGAGAGCTACCAAAGATAATCACAAGGGTTACCTACGTTAATCGCTGGGGCTAACTAAGTTAATCACGGGTAGCTACCAAAGACGATTCTAGGGGGCCTTCGCAACTTGATCAAGGGGAGCTACCTAAGTGTATCATGGCTGGCTGCCTAAGTCAATCACAGTAGGAAACAGCAGTTGATCACGAGGACAACGAAAGATAATCACGGGTGGTTTTAAGTTCCTAGCTTATTTTAATCATGCTTAAATGGGGGGAACTATTCCAAAACAATTACGTTTTTGACAAAATTCTACTTTACTGACTTTTTGCGAGGAAACTATAGTACATATAAAAAATGTAAATGACACTTTTTGAACTTAACTTGATTGTTAATTTTGTTATGACATTAGATGTTGGGTAAACTAAATATTAGACTTCAGTGAAAAAAACGTCAACTCTGCAAACAGGCCAGCGTTTTGGCTGCAAACATAGCCATTTTGAAATTTTTCTACATTATGAAAAATGAAATTTCACAGCAGTTTGTGTAACAAAGTAGTAAAGGTAGATATTGTAAGAGGTTCTAAGTTCTTACAATATCTTAAAAAGGCAATAAAATACGAAAACCTATCAAAAATAAAAGTTTTTAAACGAAAATAGGAATTTAACAATTCTTTTTTCGTAGTTAATATAAAAAATACAACAAAATTACACTCTAACATAAATGTATGACACTTAATTACAATTCTGCAATATACTGTGAGATTTGCTCTACAACCAACGATTTGCCCACAACGAAGCCGTAAGTAAAACTGTGCACATAGTTAAAAAATATCTCATCCGCCATTTTGAATTTTTTAGGGTTTAAGTTTTAAATTGTTTAGTTTTCGGATTTTTCCCGTTGGTTGATCGGTAAAAGCTACAAGTGTGCCAAATTTTAAGTTTCTAGATCATCTGAAAGGGGGTTAGAATTTGTATACGTGAGTGAGTGAATTACACATGCGGCTTTATACTGTAGGCCTATATTAGACTCGCTTCGCTCGTTGGGGGCTTTACCCCCAAACCCCCTTTCAGTGTAAGCATCAATGCTACCCAAGATGATCACAGTTGTTTACCCAAGCAGATTTCTGCCCAAACTGATCACGAATGCTATCAAATGTGTACACGGTTAGTACTTAAGATGATAACAGATGCTACCTAAGTTGATTAAGGATGCCACCAAAGTTAATAATGAAGGGGGAAGACCCAAGCCTCTCATGAAATAAAACAAAATAAAATGAAAAAAGCATTATCATGAATGCTACTTAATTAGATTCTACCTGTTAATCACAGTTTATTAAGTAAATCACGGAGAAACCATTGATCACGGGGGCTTCCCAAGTTGATGATACCTTGAACAATTGTGTCTACACAAGTTGATCACGGGGGGGCTAAGCAAATTAATTAAGGGGGCTACCCAAGATGATAATGGTTGGTTATCCAAATATATCAAGTAAAGCTGCCAAAGTTCATCACGGGGGCTACATAAGTTAATTGATCAAGATGAACCACCTTTGTTGATCACAGGAAGATACGCAAGTTAATCAAGAGGGAGCTGCCTAAGATAATTAAGGTTGGCTATCAAAGTTAATCACGAGGCCTACCCCAGACGATTACGCGTGGTTTAAACGTTGACCAGGGTGGACTATCTAAGATGCTCAAGGGCACTATATAAGTTTAGGACTGTCGGCTACCCTAGTTGATTATGGAGGCAACATACATTTATCATAAGCAGCTACTTAAGTTGATCACGTGCGGCTACCTACAGCTGATCACGGGTGCTTTACAATATGATTGATAACGGGTGACTACCAAAGTTGTTTTCCAGGAGATTTCCAAGTTGATCACAATCTACACAAGATCATTATGGGTGGTTACCATAGTGGATTACGGGGGACTATAAAAGATCATCATGGGGTCTACCTAAATGGTTTACGGCCAGTTAACCTAATTGATCAGGGGGGCTACCCAAGATGATTATCCAAGTTGATCACAGGGGGTTCCCAACATGATCACGCGAGCTAAGCAAATTGGTCATGGGAACCTGCCCAAGTTGATCACAAGGGCTAACCAAGGTTACCACGGTGGTTGCCTTAGTTGATGACGGGATGCTATCAAAGTTGACCAAAGGAGCAGGTAAACGGAGAGGTCAATGTAAATAGTGGGAAAGGTTTTAAGTATCCATCTTGTTGTAATCATGCTGAATCGGGTGGAAATATTCCAAAAAATCACATGTTTTCGACAAAACTCAACTTTACCGACTTTTTTGTGTGGTATGTGTATTTTATACAGCCTAGAGGTATATAACCATCTCCAATATTATGATGGGTTTCTACAAAAGATGGTCACCAGGATCTTTTCAAGTTGATCACAGGCTACCGAGTTAACTGAGAGTGGTTACCAAAGTGGGATCACTCACGTAGTTACCGACTAAGTTCATCGGCGGCACGTCTACCCGGCACCAAATCTGACCACCGCTCTAAGGTTAATCAGGCGTTACTAATGTCACAACTTAACCCGGCACCGAGACAGTTTGAAGGTAGGGGAGCTGGGTTCCCCCTCCACAACACCAAACATACGCCCCTCATTCTCTTCTTTCCCTCCCTCGAACCCTAGGCATCTCATCGCCCTAACTCCTTTAACCTAACCTAACCTAACCTAACCTAACCTAACCTAACCTAACCTAACCTAACCTAACCTAACCTAACCTAACCTAACCTAACCTAACCTATTGAACAAAGCGTTGCCTTCATTTTACAAAGCTCACCCCTATTCATTTTAAAACCATCACACACCTTCGTTTAGTAAAGCTCGGTCCCCGGACATGGACAGCGCGAACCTACGGCACCTTACGAAAAGGGGAGGTGATTAGGGGAGGGGAAAGAGAAAGGAGGGGTTGGGAGGGGGTAGTGTAGGTGGAATGGGTAAGAGGGGTGGCTGGTGCCGGGTTGACATACTGTCATGGCGGCCAGTGAAAGGTCCAGTGCCGGGTTGACGTGTTTTTTATAACATATAAAGCTTGGTGCCGGGTTGATGAACTCCCAGTTCATCACGTGGGATACACAAGATGATAACGGGTGATTACCCAATTTGATCACAGGGGCTCCCAATATGATCTCGGGGGGGGGAGGGGGGTTGGTTACCCAAGATGATCATAAAGGATTACCTAAGGTTTCGAAGGGATACTACCGAAGTTGATTACGGAGGCTGGTCAACGTAAATATTGTGTAAGGTTTTAAGTGTCCAGCTTGTTTTAATCATGCTTTAATTGGAGGATATATTTGAAAAATCACATTATTTAACTAAATATTCAGTTTTATTAACTTTTTTGAAGAATCGATAGAATATATCACAAAAGTTTGTACAACTCTTTATGTACACAATTTAATTGTAAATTTGAATATTTCAATAGGTGTTATCAAAACTAAATATTATAATTTCTGTAAAATAAAAACCTCAACTGTGCAAACAGGTAAGCGTTTTCTCGTTAGCCATTTTGATTTTTTTTGGGTTATGAAAAGTGCCGAATCTAATTGTTAGCACTTTATTAACCTATTTGAAGGTAACTAGTATGTAAGGTTGTAAGTTTCTGGCTTCTTTAATCATGCTTCAATAGGAGGAACTCTTCCAACAAAAGTCACATGATATCGACAAAACTTAACTTTACTGACTTTTTGCGAGGAAACTATAGTATTTGCCATAAAAATCTATATAACACTTTTTGTACATAATTTGATTGTTAGTTTGAACATTTTATTAGATACTATCTAATTGAAATGTTACAGCTTCAGTAAAATAAAAACTTTAACTCTGCAAACAGGACAACAATTTCCCGTCCGCCATTTTAATTTTTCGGGGTTTCAAAATAAAAAAGTTTATTTTTCGGAATTTTCCTGTCGGTTGCTCAGTAAAGGTTCATGTGTGCCAAATTTCAAGTTTCTAGCTTATCTGGAAGTGGGTTAGAGTTTGTATACGTGAGTGAGTCAGAGAGTGAGTTACACATGCGGCTTTATATATATATTAGATTAAATACTTATATGTTGTCGGTTAGAGGAAGCTACAATAAAGTGAGAATTGTCAGATTTTAGAGCTCTTATAAAGCTCAAGGAGAACCAATAACACAATATGTGGGTATACAATAATACCGCTCGGCCACTGGCTCGCCCAATTGCATTCCTCCATTACTATTACTTTGATTTTACGTTTACAAATTGTGTTTACTAGTGTCGCGAGCGGTGATTGCCTATGACTTGTTGTATTTCACTGAGTATCATACATAGGCCATAAACACAGAACACTCGACTATCGCATGTTTCTATTAGTATTACCTCGATTGTACGTTTACAAATTGTCTTACAAGTGTCACGAGCGGTGATTGCCTATGACTTGTTGTATTTCACTGAGTATCATACATAGGCCATAAACACAGAACACTCGACTGTTATGGCGGGGGAAGCCCAATGATGCATGTCTCTATTAGTATTGCCTCGATTGTACGTTTACAAATTGTCTTACAAGTGACACGAGCGGTGATTGCCTATGACTTCTTGTCTTTCACTGAGTATCATACATAGGCCATAAACACAGAACACTCGACTATCGCATGTTTCTATTAGTATTACCACAGAATATAGACGTCTATATTCTGTGGTATTACCTCGATTGTACGTTTACAAATTGACGCACGAGTGTCGCGAGGAGTGATTGCGTATGACTTCCTGTGTTTCATTGCGTCACAAACATAAGTCACAACTACAAACATAAGTCGAGTTAATACTAATGGAGGCATGGACTGTTCCATGCCTCCATTAGTATTAACTCGATTGTTAGTTTAATATTATTTAAAAATGTTTTTAAATATCTGAAATGCTATCATTATATTCCTAAAATATGTAAGGTAAATATTTCTCAAAGGTTTTATTTACAATGTATGTAGGGTTTAAAATAGACGATAACATTCTGAAAATATGGCAAGCACAGCTAAAACTTGATGTAGCAATCTGGAGATGGAACAATATTTTATAAAATGGAAAAAATAATTCTCATATAAACTATAGTATAAAGCTTGAATAATAGTTTTCTTCAAATATTTGATTTAGACAGGTTTTAAATCGACACTAGTATAATTTGAATTTGGGAATAAATGGCCAGTCTCTCGATTCATCTGTTCTATCAGGGACCGATATATATATATATATATATATATATATATATATATATATATATATATATATATATAAAGGTTGTAGGCTTAAGGAAGTGCACTGTTTGCTATAGTCCATTCTCCCTCATATTGATACGAGGGGCTGAATTTTAATATTTACAGTATCAAAATATTGACTGTCCTTTCACCCCTTCCTATTCTGAACATCTTATGGTTCATAAAGCTTAAGAACAAGGAACACTATCGTTGTCCATCCCTCACACCACATGCATAAATTTGGATAGCTAATGATGATAATCCAATCATCCCTACCTTTATTACGTTTACAAACTATCAATTTAAGGAAATACTATCGATAGCAGTCATTCACTCCTTGCACACGAAAAAGGATGACTTCTGATGATATTTATCTCCTTACATACTGAAGATGACTAAATCTTACTATTGATGATCATACTACCCATGTATAAAAGACCAATATACTGAAAGAAAAACAATTAGAAACTGCTGAAAAGTTTTTAAGGGAATAATCTTACCCCTAGTGAATAATATTAAATTGATGAAGAATATATCAAGAAACAGTAGATACTAGTGAATTACGTATACCGTAATTACCGGTACCGGTACCGTATACCGAGTATGAAGAATATATCAAGAAACAGTAGATACTAGTGAATTACGTATACCGTAATTACCGGTACCGGTACCGTATACCGAGTATGAAGCATATATCAAGAAACAGTAGATACTAGTGAATTACGTATACCGTAATTACCGGTACCGGTACCGTATACCGAGTATGAAGCATATATCAAGAAACAGTAGATACTAGTGAATTACGCATACCGTAATTACCGGTACCGGTACCGTATACCGAGTATGAAGCATATATCAAGAAACAGTAGATACTAGTGAATTACGTATACCGTAATTACCGGTGCCGGTACCGTATACCGAGTATGAAGAATATATCAAGAAACAGTAGATACTAGTGAATTACGTATACCGTAATTACCGGTACCGGTACCGTATACCGAGTATGAAGCATATATCAAGAAACAGTAGATACTAGTGAATTACGTATACCGTAATTACCGGTACCGGTACCGTATACCGAGTATGAAGCATATATCAAGAAACAGTAGATACTAGTGAATTACGTATACCGTAATTACCGGTGCCGGTACCGTATACCGAGTATGAAGAATATATCAAGAAACAGTAGATACTAGTGAATTACGTATACCGTAATTACCGGTACCGGTACCGTATACCGAGTATGAAGCATATATCCAGAAACAGTAAATACTGGTTTAGTGCGTATCGCGTCTTTGAAGAATATATTCGGAAACGGTAGATAGTTGTGTATTGCGTATCCCGAGTTTGAATAATATATCCGGAAGCAGTAGATACTGGTGTATTGCGTATCCCGGGACTCATCTCATGCTATATGGACTTACACTTTCTTGTTAGTACAAAACGTATAAACAAGCAAACATATATAATTTAATACTATCTGCTTTATGTATTTGATTTAATAAATAGCGCTCAATTCTGCAATACTTGAAACTACGGAGACTGTAAGAAATCCGATTGTATTTTAAATCTTACATTTAGATCGTGCGAAGAAGGAGGGACACAAGGTCGTGGAAGGGTTGGGATGGAATGCAGGGGTGGTGTGTAATGGCCTGTCCTGCAGCCCAATTTTATAGGCTCCCACTCAAAATGCAGTCTTGATTCGTCTTCCAGGTCCGAGTTTTAGTCAACCGTCAAAACATTCAAAGTAAACGTAATTGTAATATTTATTGAGATGTACTGATCTCTAGTGGGTTTTATCTACTAATACAAATGCTATTAATAATTTAGAATTTAAACATTCTACTGATTCGAGTTGCGTTTCTTCCCTCTATCTATCCAGAGCCAGAAACTGCGTCGCAAATACCAAAACATCGAGTAAATGACATGTTTATCTCAAACCTGTGATAATGTTTGTGTAAAATTGAATAATTATTGTATAGTGGTAGATTTTCACTGCCTTAAAATTAGTATTATTAAAATTGGTAGAAACACTATCAGTTGTATGAACGAGTTGAACACTAACTAAAACATTTAAATTGCAACCAAATAATCAATTGTAGCCTTTTTATTTTAATTTATTTTTGTTATATAATTATATAGAACATATTTTTTTGTTATATAGACAATATAGAATCACTGATTAGTGATCTATAAATTTTTAGTCTAGAGATTATATTAATTTGCATTGTCGTTAAACCACACGTTTACAGTCCCAAAATACACTAGTCCAAACCTTATAACTCTATAAATACTGTATATAATTTCCAACGATTTCACAGTGGAACAATAGTTTACTAATCCTTATATTTAAATGTAGGCCTAGAATAATTCGAGAAATATTAAAAATAATGCCCATTTTGTAATTATTTGTAGAATATTTTACTTTGGAATTTCTGTAATATTTTACTAACTACTTACTGACTATAAAAACTTTTTGTCACAACTACAAGTCGGACACCTGTATTTGATGTACAGTGTATCCCAGTAGTATGAAATGGTGTCCCAGTAGGGACATTTCATAGGTGGAAAATATTGTAGTCATAACTAATTAGGATTAATTCTACTCCATTATTATCTGATGAGTTGATATTCCAAGGCGGCTGGCCACCAGCTGCATCAGTATCTTACCACTATATTGTCAAATTGATAGCAACTTGGCCAAATGGCCAAATGGAAATTATTTGCTGAAAAAACAAGACTGGTCATGTGGTAATTAAGTAACACGGAACGGTGAGTGGGCACTATCTGTGTATCTGCTTCGTCAGTGTTTCTACAAAAAAGGTACTGCTGGACGAAACACGAAAATTCTTGTCTGTACATGCACTTTTGACTGGTTTACCTGCTATAGAGAACATATCCACACTGTGGATATTTCAGAACACTAGACTTTCGTAAATTAGGCTGAAGCAAAGTACTGCAATTTAAAGTAAAATGTTTAAAAGAAAATTTGCTTTTGCGATACTGTGGGAATATTGTTTTTTAATAAATCATAACAAAAATGTGTTAAGTAACGTTTTATTTGAATTATTTACAATTACAAACTTTTATATCCTACATCATGAGGACAACATAATTAATGCTGTTGAATTAAAATCAATAACACATATGTTTATTATCAAGCAATCACTACAACATTGGTACCAATCGACGCAGAATGTTCTGTTCTATACACATCAGATTTTAAATATTTTTTATGCCATTTTATAAACGTAGAAAATAAAATTAGAACGTGCAACTCGAAACTCCCGCTCAATTCCCATCCGGCGGAGGTCTGTAGGGAGTAAAATTGTCGATGTTTGACAGACATATCATTGAAGAATAACCAGAAGACGGAATAAGGCGCACCAAATGCCAGTCTGTAGAGAATGAAATAATCTATCCTACAAAATAAATTTCATTCTATGGGCATTTTACACAAATGCTTTTGTATAACCTTGTTTACACGATTTTCCAAAAGCGAGGTACGGCATAATTTATGATGTTGATGTTTTTTTTCACTGACAGTGTTTGTTTCCGTGGTAATTTTTTTATTTTTACAACATGACTATTTTTCCTAAACAACTTTTTCTTGTCTAATCAATGGTGTTTTTTTTTTTTTTTTTAATTTTTACATGTACTATTTGAATACTTACAGTAATCATACTGTCTTTATCTTTGCAATTTTTTTCATTTTTGCGTGTTATGTAAATAAACACTTAAAAAAAAAAAAAAAAAAAAAAAAAAAAACTAGTAGTTTATCTAAAATGTAACAACATATTATTATAATTTACTAAATAATAAACAATTTGCTCCTAAGGAGGGTTATAAGTTATAATTTATGTACAACATTTAAAAATTTTTTCAATCTTTTCATGACAGTCATTATTTGCTAATTCATTTTGTAAGTTTTGAAGGTAGAATATGAAAGTACAGTTCTTAAAAAGAAAAACGATATGATAAAATTGAAATTTGGAGCATATTTAGTATTTTTTACGATTTATACAAAACAGTTAGCTGAATATATTGACGATAAAAATAAAAGGGAATTAGAGACATTAAGGGAAGTAATGTTAAAAAATAAAGAAGTTTTTTCAGACCATCCAGGCTGTATTACAGACTATGTTTCTAGGTTAAATGTCAAGTGTGAAGTACTATTTATTAGTAAACCTTATCCAGTTCCTTTTAGTAAAAGGAAAGCGTTAGAAAGTGAATTAGAAAGAATGAAAGAGTTGGTGTTATAGAAGAATCAGACATGGTTCTCTGATAAACACAAAAGTAAGGGTCTTAGTATTAGGGATTGTTTAGATAGTAGAAAGTTAAACCAGTACATAAAAAAGTAAACCAGCTGACAGAAAAAGTACAGAGATGACACAAGAAATATTTCATAAGTTTGTAGGTATAAGATATTTTAACACATTTGATTTATCAAGGGTTTTGGCAGGTAGAATTAGACAAAGAGCCGAGGAGATATGTTGCTTTTACATTCAATGAAAAAAAACGTGCAGTTTAGACGTCACAATTCGTTAATAGTTCAGCCGTTGCATAGTTCATTCACATTTTAAGAAGAAGTGGAATAAACTTAAATTCAGTTATACTAAAACATCCTGATTTTAGTAAGCCATTTTATATTAATACTGATGCGTCAGACTTGTGTGTGTCAGCTATACTATATCAGATTGACTCCTATAATGAACACGAAGTCATAGTATTTGGTAGTAAGTCATTATTAACAATAGAGAAGTTATACAGGGTGACAGAAAAGAATTACTTGCAGTTACATTTGCGTGTCACAAATTCAGATCCTATTTAGTAGCCCATCATCAGATCATTCTAAGGCTTTGTCATTTTTAAAGAACTGTATAACACATGGGAGGTTATTAAGAACTGTAGGCTAACACATGGGAGGTTATTAAGAACTGTAGGCTAACACATGGGAGGTTATTAAGAACTGTAGGCTAATACATGGGAGGTTATTAAGAACTGTAGGCTAACACATGGGTGGTTATTAAGAACTGTAGGCTAACACATGGGAGGCTATTAAGAACTGAAGGCTAACACATGGGAGGTTATTAAGAACTGTAGGCTAACACATGGGTGGTTATTAAGAACTGTAGGCTAACACATGGGAGGTTATTAAGAACTGTAGGCTAACACATGGGAGGTTATTAAGAAATGTAGGCTAACACATGGGAGATTATTACGAACTGAAGGCTAACACATGGGAGGTTATTAAGAACTGAAGGCTAACACATGGGAGGTTATTAAGAACTGAAGGCTAACACATGGGAGGTTATTAAGAACTGTAGGCTAACACATGGGAGGTTATTAAGAACTGAAGGCTAATACATGGAAGGATATTAAGAACTGTAGGCTAATACATGGGAGGTTATTAAGAACTGTAGGCTAACACATGGGAGGTTATTAAGAACTGTAGGCTAATACATGGGAGGTTATTAAGAACTGTAGGCTAACACATGGGTGGTTATTAAGAACTGTAGGCTAACTCATGGGAGGCTATTAAGAACTGAAGGCTAACACATGGGAGGTTATTAAGAACTGTAGGCTAATACATGGGAGGTTATTAAGAACTGTAGGCTAACACATGGGAGGTTATTAAGAACTGTAGGCTAACACATGGGAGGTTATTAAGAACTGTAAGCTAATACATGGGAGGTTATTAAGAACTGTAGGCTAACACATGGGTGGTTATTAAGAACTGTAGGCTAACACATGGGAGGTTATTAAGAACTGAAGGCTAATACATGGGAGGTTATTAAGAACTGAAGGCTAACACATGGGAGGTTATTAAGAACTGTAGGCTAATACATGGGAGGTTATTAAGAACTGTAGGCTAATACATGGGAGGTTATTAAGAACTGTAGGCTAACACATGGGAGGTTATTAAGAACTGTAGGCTAACACATGGGAGGTTATTAAGAACTGTAGGCTAATACATGGGAGGTTATTTAGAACTGTAGGCTAACACATGGGTGGTTATTAAGAACTGTAGGCTAACACATGGGAGGCTATTAAGAACTGAAGGCTAACACATGGGTGGTTATTAAGAACTGTAGGCTAACACATGGGTGGTTATTAAGAACTGTAGGCTAACTCATGGGAGGCTATTAAGAACTGAAGGCTAACACATGGGAGGTTATTAAGAACTGTAGGCTAATACATGGGAGGTTATTAAGAACTGTAGGCTAACACATGGGAGGTTATTAAGAACTGTAGGCTAACACATGGGAGGTTATTAAGAACTGTAAGCTAATACATGGGAGGTTATTAAGAACTGTAGGCTAACACATGGGTGGTTATTAAGAACTGTAGGCTAACACATGGGAGGTTATTAAGAACTGAAGGCTAACACATGGGTGGTTATTAAGAACTGTAGGCTAACACATGGGAGGTTATTAAGAACTGTAGGCTAACACATGGGAGGTTATTAAGAAATGTAGGCTAACACATGGGAGATTATTACGAACTGAAGGCTAACACATGGGAGGTTATTAAGAACTGAAGGCTAACACATGAGAGGTTATTAAGAACTGTAGGCTAATACATGGGAGGTTATGAAGAACTGTAGGCTAACACATGGGTGGTTATTAAGAACTGTAGGCTAACACATGGGAGGCTATTAAGAACTGAAGGCTAACACATGAGAGGTTATTAAGAACTGTAGGCTAACACATGGGAGGTTATTAAGAACTGTAGGCTAATACATGGGAGGTTATTAAGAACTGTAGGCTAACACATGGGAGGTTATTAAGAACTGTAGGCTAACACATGGGAGATTATTAAGAACTGAAGGCTAACACATGGGAGGTTATTAAGAACTGAAGCTAATACATGGGAGGTTATTAAGAACTGTAGGCTAACACATGGGAGGTTATTAAGAACTGAAGGCTAACACATGGGAGATTATTAAGAACTGAAGGCTAACACATGGGAGGTTATTAAGAACGTTAGGCTAACACATGGGAGGTTATTAAGAACTGTAGGCTAACACATGGGAGGTTATTAAGAACGTTAGGCTAACACATGTGAGGTTATTAAGAACGTTAGGGTAACACATGGGAGGTTATTAAGAACGTTAGGCTAACACATGGGAGGTTATTAAGAACTGTAGGCTAACACATGGGAGGTTATTAAGAACTGTAGGCTAACACATGGGAGGTTATTAAGAACTGTAGGCTAACACATGGGAGGTTATTAAGAACTGAAGGCTAACACATGGGAGGTTATTAAGAACTGTAGGCTAACACATGGGAGGTTATTAAGAACTGTAGGCTAACACATGGGAGGTTATTAAGATGGAGCCTAATATTACAGGAGTACAATTTGTTAAGGGAAAAGATAATGTACCTGCAGATGTGTTATATTGGGTCAACGATGAGGAGTGCGAGAGCAAACACAGTATACAAGTATCGCAGAATAAGATAAAGCTACGTGTACCAGATAAGGACATTAATCCATTATTTCAGCAAATTGATAGGAAACAATATACAGGTCCATTTGTACTATAAAATAATTCAGAGATTAAACATTGAGAGCGAAGATAAACTAAAAAACAATTTTATGATAGATAATGACGTACTATTTCAAAGAAACAACAAATGAAATGATGAATATAGAGTTTGTATACCAAAACAAATCAGGGACGAATTAATTAAGCTTAAACACATTAAATGTGGTCTTTTGGGAGGACACAATATTTATTGTAAAATATTGCGCTTTTCCGAAAATGGAGAAACTAATAAAAAATTAATTTAAGAAATGCTTACTTTGACAGAAAGCCAAACAGTTAAACTTGAAACAGATAGGTAATTAACACCTAGGTAATTCCAACCCAAACTAAGGAACTAGTTGTAGACTTAATAGGTGAGCTACCCATAGGTGAGCTACCCACAGGTGAGCTACCCATAGGTAGTGGTGGGTTTAGATATATTTGTGTCTATGTCAAGATGTATGCAGTTGAATAGCCAACATTAGTACATTCCATTAGTAGGAGAAATAAAAACTATTATCAGTGATCATGGAACGCAATTTATAAGTTATCTATGGTGCAAAAAGGCTACACGATAGAAATATTTAAAAAATAAACAGTTCAGTTTATCATCCACAGTCAAAACCAAGAGAGAGGAGTGTGAAAAATAAATAGATAATATTTGTAGAATACACTGTTATAGTAAACACACAATGTGGCCTTTAACTTTATATTTTATTGAAGCATGTTTGAACTACTCAGTACATGATACAACAGAACAAATTCCATATGAAGTCATGTTTGGAAAACAAAGAATACGTTTTTTACAGAAGTTCAGAGCATTTCCCAATAACAGAGAATTTAATCACGGCGAGAAGATAACATTAGTAAGAGATAAGCCTGTAAAGAAAGCTGACATTCGGTAAAGAAAGCACGATAAAATATAAAACCAATAAAATATAGTGTGGAGGATATGGTAAAGTCACATCATTTGTTGGATTAAATAGATAACAAAATTAAAACGTTTTTCTTACTATATCCAGGGCCCGTATGTTGTAGACATTAAACTCAATAACGAAAATGTAGTGGGTAGATATTTGGATTCCGGAATGTAACAGTACTGTAAAAGCTAATTAAGTGAAATTTTGTTATTATTGAATAGGCCACATTTAAGAAATAACAACAGTAACAATGAAAAGTGTATATTTAGGCTATGGTTTAAGAAATGTAGATATTAACATCGTTTTCAATAATTAATTGTTGTAGATTTAATAATTCATTAATCCTCAACATTTTACATTGACGTTCTAAGTAAAAAAAAAATAACAGTGACATTAAAAGTAATTCAAGGTGTGTTGGTCAACAAGGAACATTGGACCTGGTGTCATGCTAGGCACAAAGAACATGTTGGATAGATATAATTTACTTTTAGGTATAATAATTGAGTATATAAAATATAATTAGATATTAGCAGTTTAGCAATAGCGTTTCAGTTGAAAAACATTATTTATATGTAATACTTAAGAAAATAAGAATGTTATGGCAAAACAAGTTAGGACGAAATTTGTAAAGCATAACTTAAAATCAATTTGAGTAGACAAGAATAGGGAAACATTGAGTAGTAAGGAAATGGGAAATGAACGTCAGGTGACCATTTGTGTACATCGAGATCGCTCATGATACACGAAGTAGGGGGGTAACTGTAACGGTTATATCACAATAAAGTAACTATCTTAAATAATAATACAAAATACAGTTATATTAAATTCGGAATGAAAATCATCCGTTAATTAATAGCAAATTGACTATGAAAATAAATAAAAAATTAATCAATTGAAAATAGAAATTATGAAAACAAAACAATTGAGTCAAAAGTAGACCACATAGTAGACAAAACATTTCCCACGCTAGGGCGAGTCCATTTTGCAAGGCATTCGTACGCTCAGAAGCGGGTAGTCTGCGAGAACACCCCGGACCGATAAGAGTTTAACCTCACTCGGTGACTGTGAGTGGAAACTTAAAACCATCGTTGTTTAAATCGACAAGTTACCGTACAGCACATTGAAGTTAATCTTTATCACAGTTTTATTATTGGTTTTAGTTACGATTCAAGTTAAAGTTAAGTTGTGAACGATGCCTTACGGGCCAATCATGAGTGACCGCCGACCGTCAATGACTTTGTTGAGTGTGTATGAAGACTAACCGAATCGCTTCACACTAAAAGGGTTCGGTTAGTCTTTTTTAATGAACCCAGTACAAAAATTTCTAAAACCTAATCATTGAGAACTAGGTTTTAGAAAAAAACTTCTCCCTACACCATAGTTTTTACTCAAGAGAAATTTAATTTGTTGTGTGCTATCTTGGGAGATTGCTTAACATATCAAAATATTAATTGGATAATTTCAACTTAAGTATGGATAAGAGAAGGAAATAGTGATTATTAATTATTGTTTTCTGTTCCTTATTGTGCGATTGGTCGTTCTTAAATTTCTTCATAAAATTTTTCATAATATGTAAATTTGTTAAAATTCGACATACAATTCTTTTGGTATGTAAGTATGTCTTTTTCTAAAATGTAATCAGATTTTGCCTTTTTAAGTGGATTTTTAAAAAGGCAGAACAATACTATGTGATTTTCCAGGTGTTGCAAAGGCAAATGTGTTTTTCGTTATGGACGTCCAATAACATTTTCTTTCGTCAGAAAACCATTTTTTTCCAAAATATAGACCAACATGATTTAAAATCAATATGTCCAATATTTAACTTTAAAAATAATGATGGCCGGTTTCACCAACCTTCGTTAACTCATTTAACGAACGTTACAGATTTGACGATCGTTAAAATATTGAAAAGTTGTTTCACGAACGTCCGTCATCACTGACGCTTGTTAAATCATTTGTTAAATTTGATGGTCGATATTCGGATCTTTAAAGTTTGACGGCTGGTTAATTTTTGGTTTTATGTATTATTTTTGAGGTTATGCGAGTTTGTTATTAAAACGAAATGGCTGAATATTTTGATGTGGAGTTAATGTATATAGAATTTCTAGAAAACATAGGACCTGTGCGAGGAAAAGTAATGCGTAATGATGATTTTCACAATTTGGATGACTTGAAGTTTGTTATGTGATACAGATTTAGTAAACCAGTAGTGCTAAAGATATTGGAACAGATTGATGCTTTGCTTGAATTCCCTACGGAGAGAAACAAACCATTGACACCAGTGCAGCAATTACTTCTCACCCTAAGGTTCTACGCTACAGGATCGTTTCAAATCGTCAGTGGGGACTTGCAAGGAATCTCAAAAGCTACTGTATGTGGATATATAAGAAAAGTGTCTGAGGCGATTGCCTCACTTTCACATCTATACATAAACTTTCCAAGTGAAAATGAACGAGGAAAAGTCACACATGATTTTTATAGAATCGGAGGATTTCCAGGCGTAGTAGGCGCTATTGACTGTAGTCATATCCCCATTAAATCTCCTGTTGGGGATAATGCAGAAACCTTCCGAAACAGGAAAGGGTATTTTTCAATCAACGTGCTAACAGTATGTGATTCTAAACTATTAATTAGAAACATTGTAGCTAGATGGCCAGGGTCCGTACATGACAGTTATATATTTGATAACTGCGAATTGAGAATGGAGTTTGAAATAGGCGGAATAAGAAACTGTCACTTATTGGGTGACAGTGGCTACAGATTGTCAAGTCATTTCTTGACACCTTTTCTAAATCCTGGCAATGAAGGAGAACAAAACTATTACAGAAGTCACATTGCGACTAGGAACACAGTCGAGCGCCAGTATGGTGTATGGAAAAGACGTTTTCCATGCTTGAGTTTAAGATTAAGAACAAAATTACCTACTACTCTCACAATTATAGTATCGACAGCTGTCCTCCATAATATTGCCATTGAGACCAAAGAAGATGAACCACCAGTAGATGTTGCGCTTCACCAGTTCCTAAATGCAAGAAGACTCGTTCAAGAATATGAAGATGTACCTGTTCCCCAAGTGGCTGCACACAATCATGGGCCTCCAGCCGTACACCGACAAATATTAGTAGAAGCGCACTTCCTTCTACCTTCAACAATCGTTTAAATGTTGAAAATAAATTTAAATGTACCACACATCTTAACAAAGATTTTAATGTGTTTCAGCAATGTTAGTTTATTTTTCATTATACTAAATTAGTTGAAAGCAATAAATATCGCTAAATCTTACAATTTAATTTATAAAGATATAAAATAAACGTACCGCCAGACACGGTCGGGGCCCTTGGCTGCAGTCCCGTATCTCTCCCCGATTAACCAAATATAACCCATCAAACTATTCAACTATGATTCACCACACATAATGAATTAGATTCCCATTTGTATTTTTGTAGATAATGCAGTAGTTAAATACTCAGTAGAATACATAAGGAACAAAATAAGCACTTTGATTACGTATAGGGTTAGGTCTGATGGGCCAGCTAGTATATTTATAAAATGTATGTCAAGTGAAAATAACGAAAAGAAAATTATTAAAAAAATTATGCAAAAATCTTAATCAGAGTATGTTTGTAATTTTATTTATTTAATTTTTCTTTGTAATACTGTATTTTTAATCGCAAAGCTTCTTTCTGTAATTCAAATACTTCCAGTTTTGCTTCATGTTTTTCCTTCATTTGTTTTAATTTCCAAGTCTATAACGTTTTGTCTTGATTGAGCAAGCTCATATAATTTTTGCCTTGCTTTCGCTGCTTCATTTTTATTTTTTTTTTTACATTTATTAGAGCAGGCCTGTTTCTCGCCCTCCACTTTCCTTTTCCTGAACTGCCTCCACAACTTTTAAGAGTCGAAGTCGACAGAGGGGTTGCAGTTTTATCTGTGACTGGGGCTGGTACGTCTAATATAAGAATATGTGTGCCTTCGTCAACACATATTTTGCCAGGGCTTAACGGCGCTTCAAGGGGAATTGAGCTTCCATTCAAATCAAACTGGTACGCGCTTCCAGCACCAGCAGAGTCACTTGATGTACCACGTAAAACAAGGTCGATTCAGCTATAAATTTTTATAATCATTCAATTCAGCTATAATCATTTATATATTATTCCTGTCTAAAATAATGGTACATAGAAATATAAAGTCATAACTAATACATATAATCAATACTAAATCTTAAGTACTGTAAGTGTCCTTTCCGTCATGTTCTTGTTTAACATATTGTATGATGTTTTATGGCAAATGCATTACTGTGTTTCTATCCTTAAGGCCTATTCGCCTATAGTTCACCGTTGCGACTTCACCTGCATTTACAGAGTACAGTATATTTAAATATAAATATTACAAGTGGTCAGTTTTGCCACGAGAGATTTCTTATCCATTTTAGAGAGTGTTTCTCGATAGTCTTAAATAAATGATAAATGGTATTCATTCTGGTATACTTCATTAGCAGTTCCCGCCAAGCGGCTTTGATCACCGGTGTCCCAACATTTGTTTTTATGAAACTTTTTCAATGTTTAGTTACTCCTTCATGTGTAGTCGTGCTGCATTAAATGTGTTATGTGAATAACAAAGAGCTGTTGTGTGCAGTAACATAGTTTGGTAGAACATTTCACTGAAGCCTAGGCATTGGTAAATCGTATAATACATCAAATATTACTAATTTATTTCTACTGTAAGATATTCTGGTCTTTTAAAGTATCGTAGTTGTATTATTGTTAAATAAAATAAACAAATAAAACGTACCTGGTTTCATGTAGAGACGATCACTATCAAAATCATTCTGGAGGAGTAATTTGATCTACTGAGCAACTGTGCTTCGGTGTCATCTAAAACAGTTGTAACTTGGCTTCCTCCTCCTGTCTTGAACAAATTTATTTTGTCTTCTGTACATTTCTTTTTTGCTCTACTTTTAAACTTATCATAAAAGCTTTTTAGCTGTGTTGTCGTTCTTTTGGTTACGTTGATGTGGTTATTAAATTTTTCCAATATAGCCTCCCATATAATATGTTTTTCTCTCACTGTAACACCATCTGTTTTTTTATTTTCAACAACGTCTTTGTACTTAGAAATCAAATCTACTAAAATAGTTTTTCCTCTGGTTTAAAGTTAACACCTCGGTTTTTCTTTACTTCATCCATTTTATTTGTACTACGCTACTCGTACCTATATAAATAACCTTCAACACAGACAACCTCGCATTTATCTTTATATTTATTTCAGTAAACAATGATTTCGTTCAGTCGTCTTCTAAAACATATGTAACCAATAGGAAACGAGATAGTTCGGTTCACAGTGATGCCAATTGGTTAAGTAGTGCTATTCAAATGGAAAGTTAGGTTTGACGCTTGTTAAAGTTGACGAAGTATTTTTTAACGGACGTCAACGTTGGTGAAACAGTTTTCTTTTAAACGAGCCGTCAAAAATTGACGGGCCGTTAATTTAACATTCTTCAAGATCTATTTGACGAAGGTTGGTGAAACCGGCCATGAGTGTCTCATTTTAGCTTGATTTTTTTTTTTGTTTTTTTATTAATTCACAGATTTGATCATCTGTGTATAGTTTATCATGTCAGTTAAGTTCTGTTAATAATACTAAAGTCCCTATCACATGGACATGAGTGGCACCTAGTGTCTACAAACAGCTGGTGAGAGATGGAGATCAGTCTCTGACTAAGCCCCTTTTGGAATGAATCACAAACTTCCACTGCAGGTTTCCATATGAATGGAGCATTGAACTGATCACCTCTTAGTGTGAAATAATAAAACTGACTGTGAAATATCCCAAAACATTCTTAACTCAATTTTCAATTTTTCTTGATTTATTCCCTTTTAGCATGAATCGATTCTAAGTATTGAATCGACCAGAGTGGTTAGTCTTCATACACACTCGACGAAGTCATTGACGGTCGGCGGTCACTCATGATTGGCCCGTAACGCATCGTTCACAACTTAACTTTAACTTGAATCGTAACTAAAACCGATAATAAAACTGTGATAAAGATTAACTTCAATGTACTGTACGGTAACTTGCCGATTTAAGTTTCCACTTACAGTCACCGAGTGAGGTTAAGCTCTTATCGGTCCGGGGTGTTCTCGCAGACTGCCAGATTCTGAGCGTACGAATGCCTTGCAAAATGGACCCGCCCTAGCGAGGGAAATGTTTCGTTGACCATGTAGTCTACCTTTAACTCAATTGTTTTGTTTTCATAATTTCTATTTTTAATTGATTAATTGCACAATTTATTTTCATAGTTCATTTGCTATTAATTACCGGATAGTTTGTATTCCGAATTAAATATAATTGTATTTTTTATTATTATTTAAGATAATTATTTTTTGAGATAACACCGTTACAACTGCTAGGCCTTCCTATTTATAATTTTTCATAATGTAAGTATTAGATAATTATTATGCTGTAAATGCAATTCTCTATCACATTTCTTTATATTCTAAATACCCAATAACACATTGTAACAATAAAACCAAAAAAATGTTTATATATAGCAGAATAAATCACGGATTAAGTGTTAGTTATCATCTCATTATAAATATTATGACAACAATTTGTTGTTATCTATAACACCCTCTATTGTAAAGATCACGATAAATATATAACACACGATCATACTGAAAACGACAATTTAAAAATTACTCTAACGTGCAGTAAATTCTCCATCGTTTATTACTAACTATGCAACGTGCAAATAGAATCCTTTTTAACCCTAGATAGGTATTCGTATAAGTATACCGCTAAGGGTATCAATACGTAAAGTTTACGCAATCAATAAACTTTATAAACACAGTTGATATATTGATAATTGTTTACTAAAAATTGCTAATACACGAAAAAACATTTGAAGATCATTTGTTAATACATTTTGTTAGCTTATATTACAAATGTCAGTGACTGCTAAGTCCCATAAGATTCTACTGAAAAGTATTTTTTTTCGTTTCTAGGTTTTGTACGTAAATTTGACGTATTTTTTTCTCTAAGTCTTGAAATTTAATAAAACTGACACAACATGTGTGTAAAACTGACATTACACAAGGGGGAACTGAAGCACTGCTGTTTGGACAACCATCTGCCATGATAAACAACTAATTTCGAGGGAAAAAGTACCTAACAAGACGTCAAAATTACGTATGATACTTATCTAGGGTTAAACTGATAATGCTCTTGCTATTAGGGAGATTTCCCAAGAAGATGGGGAGAAATGCGTGAGATTGCGTGAGGACAGAAAAACCTACCAAAGGGCCATAACATAAACTTTATTACGTCATGAGTAACACAAATAACTATAAAATATTAATATAAAAAGCTGGTACCCCATGTTTAAAAGCGTGTAATTTGTAAGACAAACTAAACTAATTCTTTTAGGTATACACTTAAACAGTGTTAAAAACTTAATTACTATAATAATTAATTATATAAGGTACAATAACATATCACAACATACAATATACAGCCTTTGCTTTGGTTTAGCATAGTTGCGTCTGTGTTGGTGTAGTGTGTGGCCACTAGCTGCTCAACTACATGTATTAGTGTAGCGCCACTGTCTGTTCATTTACTGATGACAAATAGCAACGAATAGTGATATTATTGTAACTTCTCGTGACCCTACTAAAGTGCGTGCTTTTGTAGGTTTCTTGCGTGACATGACCTTTGAATGCGTGAGAGTTGACATGTCTGCATTTAAACACAACTTCTTATGTATTGTATAGTCAATCCTATGTTACGCAGTAATTTGACATCGTTATTTAAACGTGGTAATATGTGATTCTTGTACTCTCCTATGAAAGTACAGTAATCTATATTTATAAAAGAAGATGTTTGTGTATATATATATATATATATATATATATATATGTATATATATATATATATATATATATATATATATATATATATATATATATATATATATATATATGTTTGAAGTTTATGCGCTGCCAAACCATCCAACCGATCGCCTTGAAACTTTAGGATGTTATCCTGTATACTCCCGAGATGGTTTCTGTGAAGTTTGATGCAGATCCGTCCACAGGGTCCCACCCCACGGCTCCTAAAGATCCCAGGTTATTCAAATGGAGAATCTGAATTGTTTAAAAAAACATATGACTGTGTGGTTTAATGTAGTTTCACATGCCATAAGCAGATTGAAGTTCTCACAACAACAGTACTGTATATGTTTTGATTTATTGTAGTTCTACATTTCACCTTGAGTGTGTAGCACACACTACTTTTACTTGATCAGGTGATCTGTATTTGGTGTTAACCTTTTTTCCTCGGTAATTAAAACATGTGGTGAAACGTGAAAATAAAAAATAAATAATTCTTTTTATTGCTTTATTTTGGTATGTCAATGAAAAATGAAAGGCGAGACAACGTCCGCCGGGTTCAGCTAGTCCTTTATAATGTTTTTCGTAGATTTTTAATCATTTATTGTATATAAAGCTCTACCTAACGTTACATTATCTACTGTTTATAGTATGATGTTCTTTGAACAAAATCTCCAAAATATATTGCATTAACAAAAGCAGGAACCTTAAATATGGCTCAGCCTTTAAGCCCGTAACTTTTATTATTATTTTTTTTTTCAGTTTAATTGTAGAATTTTGTTTGTTTGTAAGTGTACATTTTATTTAAAGATTAATTTTGGTTTTTTTCATTTCTGCAAAAGTAAAACTTGTTGATATAGTTTTTGTAACTTTTTAAACTTTATATATCCTTATAGTATTAATCATGTACGTACACATTTTTATGTTGGCCGGTCCTGGCAATGTGTTATAGTATTATTTTATATTTATTTAAGGAAAATTATGGGACTTAGTTCAATCATTTTAGTACAAGAGTTTATTTTCATTCTCTAAAAGTATTTGTATACTTTCTTATGTTAATCTTCATTGATTATAATTGTTTATCATATTACTACTTCAAAATTAATTAACCATTATTTCGTGACTAAAATTCGTGACTTCAGCGAACTGGTGTGGGCAGATATAACTTAACTATTAGAAATATAAATGAGGATTGACATTAGAAAAGTCATGTGTTTAGAAATATAAATGAGGATTGACACTAGAAAAGTCATGTGTTTATGCTATCCAAACAATGGATCACACAGTTACAGAGTACCCCTGCGTTCTTTTATGGATGGATAGCTAACATGAATAGAATATGCGAGGCCTTAAATGGCTTGATGGATTGGATTTTGCTTTGTGACAAGAGATCATTTTATATTTGTATAAATACAGACTTTTTTATCTTGATTCAAATAGATATTACAGTTTTTTATATTTTAAGGAACATTAAAATAATAATTGACAACAAACCATACGGTATCTATATACTGTGTATGTATATATTGTGTGTACGACTACAAACACAAATAAATTATGCTACAGATATTAAATAAGTAATAAATATTTCGTAAAATAAAAATTAAAAAATACTATTTGAATCTTTACAGTCAGTCTATGTTATGAGTAATTTAAAGACATTATTAAATTTACTCCGCACTCAAGCCAGTATTGTATATGTACATAACAGAACATTTGAGGAACTCTCTGCAATGTGAGTTTTTGTGAGTATCTCCGCAGTAATGTACTCGTATCTACAGGAAACTTCCCGACATAAATAAGCGCGCGGTCTGGTAATATATAACAATAAACAATACAAATTTGTAGGACAATAAAACAAGATGAGGATCTCCGCAGTAATGTATCTATTGAAAACTTCCTGACATGATATGAGCGAGTCAGTGGCATGGTGTAGCAATATACAAGAATAAAAAATAAAAGTGTGTAGGATAATATAACAAGATGAGGACCTCCGCAGTAATGTATATACAGGAAACTTCCTGACATGACATGAGCGAGTCAGTAGCGTGGTGTAGCAATATACAAGAATAAAAAATAAAAATGTGTGGGACAATATAACAAGATGAGGACCTCCGCAGTAATGTATCTACAGGAAACTTCCTGACATGACATGAGCGAGTCAGTGGCGTGGTGTAGCAATATACAAGGATAAAAAATAAAAATGTGTGGGACAATATAACAAGATGAGGACCTCCGCAGTAATGTATCTACAGGAAACTTCCTGACATGACATGAGCGAGTCAGTGGCGTGGTGTAGCAATATACAAGAATAAAAAATAAAAATGTGTAGGACAATATAACAAGATGAGGACCTCCGCAGTAATGTATCTACAGGAAACTTCCCGACATAAATGAGCGCGCGGTCTGGTAATATACAACAATAAACAATACAAATATGTTGGACAATATAACAATGTGAAAATCCTCGATAAAGAAAATGTTTACTTACACACGAATTCGCATATTTAAACAAGTAGGTTATCAGAAAGGTGCAGATAACAAACTGAAGTATGAAGGCCATCCATGGCGTTAAAGTGTTACTGTGGTTACGGCTGGCTAATATCATTGATTTTACTATACATAGAAGATAGTTCCAACCAATGTTAAATATTGAGGCACGGAAAATAGGAGCGACCGTGCTGCAACCTGTCGTCAATCAAGTTAAAGAGGTCGAAATTGCCTCCAGTTTCGACTGTTCGGTTGCACAACCTGTGAGCAGTAAAGGAACTAATCACTCCCTCTCATTCCCCCATTCTCTCTCTCTCCTTTCTCATGAGACAAGCGTCCGGAAGTACTTGTTTACTGTCGCCCCTCCATCTGTGTCGCCGATAGGCCTTGATAGAGAGTCAAGTCAAAGTGGGATATTATTCCGTTCTGTGGTTTGTCTTGCACGGAAAGGAATCGCGATCTTTTATTTAGGCCTTAGGGGTTTGTGAATATAAAAAATGTTAGAGGACATATTTTTTTTATTTTGTCAATGTAAATAACAGTATGTTACAGATGTTTAGTTAAAACATTATGCATTATCTAAAATGATGTAAATACTGCGTATTGTAAGTTTATTGATATTTTAAGTAATTGTATATTTAGAAGTAGCAAGAAAAATGGTGGTAGTTCTAAATTGTTAAAGGCTAATTTTTTTTTGTTAAGTCCCTGGATAACACCAAACATTTTACATAAATTTGAGAGACGTAAAAAATTATATAAAATTTCTACGAGAATACCATATGAAAAAGTTTTTCAAAATTATTTTGCAAAATATACTAATCAATTAAATAATGTGATCAATTTTACAAAAAAACTATTATTATTCAACATCATTGGAAAACTGTAAAGGTGATGTATCTGAGCAGTGGAAGGTAATAAATAACTTAACAAGTGGTTTTTCAAAGAAATAGTTGAGCTAATTGAATTGCCAAATGGCGAAGTTATGCGTGAGCCTTCCGTCATTGATAAGATAAACAATCACCTTATCGCAATTCAGTCTAGCCGTCCAGACGTTGTACATTCCAATACTCTTCCACCTTTACGTACTTACTATCAATATTCTTTATTTATAATTCCAACAGATTTAGATGGAATTAAGAGTATTGTTAAGTTTTAAAAAAATTAAAAATTAACTGGCTCTAACCAAATTATTGTACATTTACTGAAAAAGTATAATTTATGAGATTACCAGTTTTAGTTCACTTAATAAACAGTAGTTTTATCAAAGGCATTTTTCCTGAGAGCCTGAAGATAAGTTCAGTGGTACCTATTTTGAAGGACAATTTAAAACTAGATAACATAAGACCAATCAGCTTGTTATTTGTATTCTCTAAGGTTTTTTAAAAAAAAAAAAAAAAAAAAAAAAAACAATGAATAAAAGACTCCATAGGTAGTTATTTATCTAAGTTAAATTTTCTTAATCTACGTCAATTCGGTTTTATTAAAGGAAAGTCAACTGAGGATGCGTTATTAGTAGTATCAGAAATAATTTATAACAGTTTAATTATTCATTAACTTATCATCTGTCATATAGTTCACATTTAATACTAGAATTAACCTTTATATTATTGAAATCATTATTCATTTTATATCAAGTAATTAAAGCTTCTTGTCAATATTGCATTGTATAATATTATTGTTGTATTTTTAATTATAAATGAATATTACTTTTGTTTAAAAGTAAATTGAACTATTTGTCATACATACCACAATATTAAAATCTGCTTCCTTGGCACGCCGTGGACAGTGAAATGTGTGTGGTAGGCCTACCGAAAGTTTTAATATTCGTTGTTTTTCTCGTGTGTGAACTGTGTTTGTTAAGTTTTAATTAATTTGTGACGCGTCCCATTGGGACTTATTTATGTTCTTTAACCTGAAGATGCCGTTTTTATAGTTTTGTTAGTTCTTGGCATTGTTTGTTCTGTTATAATTAAAAACACCACAGAGTGCGGCTTTAGTTTATTTTGTTGTTATTTAGACTCTGTAGTTACTTAAAATTAGTTATTTCTTATGTTATTGCTGGTCACGCTACTTGTGAAATTTTACCAGTGTAATTCCAGAGTGTCTTTACCAGAGAAATTTAAAATATAAATAAATTGCAGTTTATCCATACTTTCACATCTAGTAAAATAATAGAAACGTGTATGAAAAACAGATAACTTTAATTATATTCGCCTTAGACATACTTTTTACAATGGTCTGATTCAATCAATGTTATAGAATGGAATTTTTGAAAAGGGGAACATGAACAAAATTTACAATAACTTCAACCTGATTGAAATAATGAAAATTGAATCTAAATAATAAGTAGTCTAGTTATATTCTATCACGATAATATTTCCTAAGCAATTTCAATTGACATTGAGATTGTTTTTCTCAAGAAGTAATAAGAGTCACAACTCTTCATGATTCCGAAAAAAATGAAAACTGACCATTTACCAAACAATGAAATATTTTACAAACAATCATGCAATTACTTGGAACCAAATAATATGTTAATGTTACAGACAGTAATAGTAAAACAGACGTTTGTAATAAAATGATAAATAATGTATTTTAAATTAAATGCCTATACATAGATTGTCTGAATCAGGCCATAAGATGAAAGCTATTTTTATCTTGTATAGAAGTAAATTAGTGGTTTGTTATGATTTTTTCTAACACTATCATGATATTTGAATCTCACCTGGGTTTTATATTTTGCCCAGTATTATTCTATATAAATATCATAGGCCTATTTCAATATCTATTTTGTCAAAGAAATAAATAATGTCACATTTTTTTATATTTCACTATATTATATATTCCTGGAATATTTGCAGATTAATTTCGTAATTGAAATGGGAGTCATTGATTGGATTTGAAAACATTTAATTTTTTAATCAATTACCGAATATGAAAAAATTAATGATTGAGTACAACAGTCGATTTAATCATCTAATCGATTGTTAAAATGCAATAAATAAAGATTATTCAGATGGGCTAAATAATATGAAAATGTTTACTAAATCAGCAGTAATTATCGCCAGCATTGCCGATAAGTTAGCGGTCTATTCAAGTGTGTCTATTTACAAATACACGGTGTGTTAATCATATAAATCAATATGGTGTTTTAATTTATTCAGTTATAAATATTTCTTTATTCAATATGAATGTCACACTGAGTTTTACTGTAACTCAGTACTGTAAGAATACTGTGTATCAACACAGTATTCTTTATTATTCGAAAGAGATGCAAGCAAATATAAAAACAGATAACCCGGATAAACGTTGGCCATATGGAATAACGTAAACAATTATCTAAGCAGGACGTTGTTTGTGTGTGGGACCTGAGGAAGGAGAGGGCGGGGCGGCTGTCTGGAGAATGGGAGAGTGGTTTAAGAGGAGGGAAGTGAGATAGAGAGACGGAAGTGTGTGCGAGAGAGAGGAAATAGGGCTATGCGCAGCGCAGCGTGGGGCCTCAAAACAGTTTTGGGGCCTCGCCACAACTCTCCCATATGGATGGAGTATCTCTTTATATTGTAAAATCAATGCTAATATCTTCGGGACTAGCTGAATATTAAACTCTTAACAATATTTTAAATAGTGCAATTGTAGTATCTATGGTATTGTGCACTGGAAAACTCCATACAATCGTCTGTATGATATATAATCCTCTACTATACAATTAATTATGCTTCTCAATTTATATTAGTTTATTAAAATATTACTTTTGGAATAAAACGTAAAACAAGTAAGCGTCACAGAACAAAAATATATTACAATAATGTACAAAATGGGTATAATTTTATTCTGTAGAATCACTCTGATCTGAAGAAGGTAAACGTGGTTAACCAAAATCGACCCCCATAATAATTGTAATACATATGTCTTTTGTGGACGTTCAATTATTTTGTTTGGTTAAAAGAAAATCTCATATTTATAATACTATAAAACTAATTCACTACCATGCTTTTATTGCTTCATTATTATTCTGTAAAATATTCTGATCTTAATTCTGACCATAGTTCTCTAAATTTAATCATAATATTTATTCTTTGCGTTTCAAATACATTCTTTGAAAAATCACAAAGAATGAAGCTGTTGTTTGGCTTAACTGCCACGTTATAAAGACCGCGCCACAAACATCACGCTATAGAACTGTCATTATTCATAGATCTTTTTGTAATTGTTATACTAAACTTCTAAACCTATATTTGGATACTAACCAATATGAAATGAAATGAAAAAGTTTTATTTTGTGAGGCAAGGTTAGGACTATTAGGTCCTCTCTTACACTTAACCTCAAATATATATATATATATATATATATATATATATATATATATATATATATATATATATATATATATATATATATATATATATATATATATATATATATATCAAATATATCACTCTCAAATTATTATTTCGTATAAGTTGACCTTTACCTATAAAACCACACAGATGATACACAAGCGGTTACTACTAATTGTTCAGGTTTAATCGTTGTGAAGTAGTATTTCAATATATGTCATTTAGTTTTGTATAATTGAAGGGATGTAATAAATCAACTTTTTTAAGGAGTTATACGTTATTATAGATATAGCTGCGTTAAGAACACTGATTCTGTTCAACATTAGGAACTGATCTAATAACAAATATAAAATGTCATGTTATCTTTCAACACCATATATAACAAGAATCGTTTTAGTTAAATCATACAATAGAAACACGACTGTTCATTCATAGGGATTCACGAGGCCAACAGTACTAAGAGCCTTGTATGTGACCTACCATTGTTAAAAGTGCACGTCTACAGAACACACATTGCCTTGGGCAATATAACAACCATATCACTTTTAAGCCAATTATTAGAGAGATAACACGGTAAGGTATGTTTAAATGTTTTGACATTATTATTTCAGATTTACAATTTAGTGGTTGTCATATGGATACAATATAAAAAATAAATATAACTTTATAACAATTGTTGTATTTAGGTTAAGTATAAGAAAGGGCCATGAGACCCTAACTTCGCCTTTTTGTAATTTATATATAAAGGAATGTATATTATATCCTATTCTATTCTATGGATTTCAGTTTCTATAACATGTTTTCACGATTGTTTATTTTATCAGCACCAGCCTTTTGCCAGAGTGTTTACATAGAACCCCCTTCCACGTTAATGTAGTCAACATCTGTGTTTAGCAGATACACAGATGTCATCATCTTCTTCTCTGTCTTTCCACTAATTCCGTTTAGAAAAATGTTCATGAAACATTCCCACTCCAAATTGCGATAGTCTCAGTGTATTCGCCAAGTTCATAGTGTATTGTTTCCAGCTTCTTCTTTTCTCCTACACCTTTAATACTTCATAATTACTTTCCCTGTCCTCCTAACTTTTTTTCTAAATAAAGTAGGGACTGTTATCCTTCTTGCCCCATTTCCCATAGATTTAATAATTTATTGATCTGTGATTTATTTTATTCAGACTAAGTAAGGGGGCGAACTAGTTTAGTACAAAGTGAACATTACTGACAAATCTCCAGTCTAGGCCAGATTCGAACCAGCTCTATCTCTAACCCAGGATCAAAGTCCTGATGCCTTAAAATCAACTAGACGACCGGCCGCCCACCATTTTCCAGGTGGTCTCCATTTTTATCCAGTGTTTAATTGTTACATTGGAGATTTAAATGATTATGTAAGGACTCCCTTTAAAAAGAAATTTCAAATAAAAATTATTTTGAGCAGCAGATTTAAATTTGTTAACCATAATTTCAGTATCATATTTAATTTTAATAGAACTCAAGAATCTTTGAACAGAATAAAGCCAGATTTAGGACTTGTAAGTATGATTTGCATTTATAGTCAGTCCGTTGTTGCAACGTACATGAAGGGGGTGAAAACAGGACTTGTGATATCGCAGAGGTTTCTAACTGAAGGATGTGGCTATCACTTGATACGGTACAAAATACAACTGACATAACTACTTTACTCTTAAGCTGCATTATAAGTTAAATAAACGTAGAGACAGAAGTGTTTATACATGAAAGGGAGGGGAGGGGTCTCAATCAGGGTTTGTGGCCACGGCTTGGTGCCTCGGTCCATTATCAATCCATCAGGAAGGGACGAGGCACCAAATTAGGGTTTCGTGTCAAGATGGGGTTAGTTTTTTTTATTGAGAATCGGCATGTTGTTGTCCGCTCCGGTCTGTGCCGAACACAACTCACCTATCCTCACCACTATGGACTTATGTGATTACTTCCAAAGACATTAAAAAAAGGCTTATGCTCATAATAATAATTAACTAAAACATAATGTATCCATAATAATTGTATTGCTGAACAAACTTTTCCCTTTGGCCAAACATTGCAATGTTATGTATAAAGTGGAAAAATGATAAATAAAAATAATGATAAAAACAATATTTATTCTGTCTATCAAGACGAAAGTCGGATAGGTGAAAGAACCTATCAACACGTAAGTCGGGTGGATGGGAGGACCCATCAACTCGTAAGGCGGGTGGGTGGCAGGCTCCATCAACATGTAAATTGGGTGGGAGGTTCCATCAACACGTAAATTGGGTGGGTGGGAGGGTCCATCAAGACAAAAGTTTGGTGGGTGGGAGGGCCCACTAAGATGAAATTTGGTTGGGTGGAAAGTCATGTGAATTACCCATAATTTATTTTATGATAACTATCGTTAAGAGGTTTTGGAATATTTACAGTTTTGTACTTAGACATCTATTATTGTGTCAATTTATGGATTGGAATATCGTGTCTTACTCCTTGAATGAAATAAAATACCCAAAGACAACTCACTTAAACTATAGATAAATTAGTTTTGAAAATGTCATGAAGTCAGAGATTTCTTTTTGCTGTCATGTGCCTCATACAATATACTCCTAATGTCATGAAGTCAGAGATTTCTTTTTGCTGTCATGTGCCTCATACAATACTCCTAATGTCATGAAGTCAGAGATTTCTTTTTGCTGCATGTGCCTCATACAATACTCCTAATGTCATGAAATCAGAGATTTCTTTTTGCTGTCATGTGCCTCATACAATACTCCTAATGTCATGAAGTCAGAGATTTCTTTTTGCTGTCATGTGCCTCATACAATACTCCTAATGTCATGAAGTCAGAGATTTCTTTTTGCTGTCATGTGCCTCATACAATACTCCTAATGTCATGAAGTCAGAGATTTCTTTTTGCTGCATGTGCCTCATACAATACTCCTAATGTCATAAGTCAAAGATTTCTTTTTGCTGTCATGTGCCTCATACAATACTCCTAATCAAACCAATTTCATGCTAAGATTTTCTAGTTAAATAAAAAATTAGATCCCCTTTAGTTGGTGAACGCTCGCATACTTAATAACCTACTCGGCAGTCTTCTTAAACACCATCCAATACACAAATTTTGAAAATATCGATCCTTTACAATAATTTGTATGCTCCCTCCGTCCATTATACCCTATCATTTTCCAATTCATTCCTTATATTCCAGGCAAGTTCTGGTTTAGAATGGCCGTTTTGAGAGGAAAGATAGATTTTTGCGGTCATGTGTTCGGGATACTCAAGGAACAAAAATGCTGGCTCCCGCCAAGTGGAAAGTGTAAGTCGAACACAAATTGTGAAAAATCGGAATGTGAAATTTTCCTCCAAATAAAAATCTTATTGTTTTTCTCGTCTATCTTATGCACTTTTCTCGTCTATTTCTTAATAAATTCTAATCATATGAATAAAACTCTCAGAATAAATTTTCGTTATTTTACATAATATTGGATTCGTTAGAAAAGCTACAAATAATTGTGTTGTTGTTTCTTAATTAATAACACAAACCATGGAAAAAAAAGACTAATCTTTCTTGAATTTTTTGATTATTTTGTTTATACATACTACCTTCATATTCAAGGAAAAAGCTCATCAATGTGTACATAATTTAAAAAATTTAAATAAAACGACATATTATTTCTCAATAATTCGATAGTTAAAATGTTTAGATTATATAAATTTATAAACGAATTCTGAGATAAATTCTAAATGTTTATTAAAAAAATAAATAGACGACATTTAATAAAGACTCTAGGCTCGAAAAATTAACTGATCCCTAAAATTCCAAAGCAATTGAAATCTTAGGTCCTCTATTGTACATAAAAAATCAACATTTCTTTTTTATGATTTTTCTAGAAGTTAAAAGATTGAAAGAAGACATTTATAAAAATGATTTAAACTAACTCATAACTGGAAACAAATGTTTACTCAATTTTTTGCATAGTTTGTATGATGATTTAAACATTATTAAGGTTTTCCTGGGATATGAAGGTCATACATATAAACAAAAAAGTCCAAAAAATCTAGAAAATTATTAGTTTTCCAAATTTAGTATTATTAATTAAGAAAGGAAAAAAATAATTATTTGTAGCGTTTCTAGCCAATCCGATCTTCTTTAAATTGTAAAACCTCTTTATTTTGATAGTGTTCCTACAATGATTAGAATTTTAGAAGTTATAGTCAAGAAAAGTATAAAAAATACGGTTATAATTAGGTGGACAGTTTCCCATCTCGGTTTTCCAACCTTAAATTACATTTTCCCTTATGTCTGAACCGGCATCATTGTTCCTACAATATATATATTGTACATCATGTTGGTATTTATTACTGTTATATCTAATATATCTGTTGTATATTCAATACAAGGGTGTATATTCAATATATTGGTACAATTGTATTCGATACCAAAACGGGTAACTAGATGAAACAGTACTCAAATCAAACTCGGATGAATAAATATATAAAACTATTCAATACCAACATAATGTACAATATATTGTTATATAACAATATTCAATAACAACAACAATATTCAATAACATTCAATAACAACACGGTTGACAAGACAAAACATTATCCAATATCAATACAGTTGACTAGATAAAACAGTATTGAATACAAACAAAGTTGACTAGATTTAATAGTATTGAATACGAATAAGGTTGACTACACATACGGTATTCATTACCTACACGGTTAACTAGATATAAACCGTTAAATACCAGCACGATCTATCAACGTTAAATACAAGCACGATCTATCAACGTTAAATACCACCATGATCTATCAACGTTAAATACCAGCACGAAATCAACGTTAAATACCAGCACGATCTATCAACGTTAAATACCAGCACGTTCTATCAACGTTAAATACCAGCACAATCTATCAACGTTAAATACCAGCACGATCTATCAACGTTAAATACCACCATAATCTATCAACGTTAAATACCAGCACGAAATCAACGTTAAAAACCAGCACAATCTATCAACGTTAAATACCAGCACGATCTATCAACGTTAAACACCACCATGATCTATCAACGTTAAATACCAGCACGATCTATCAACGTTAAATACCAGCACGGTCTATCAACGTTAAATACCAGCACGATCTATCAACGTTAAATACTAGCAAGATCTATCAACGTTAAACACCACCATGATCTATAAACGTTAAATAACAGCACGATCTATCAACGTTAAATACCAGCACGATCTATCAACGTTAAATACCAGCACGATCTATCAACGTTAAATACCAGCACGATCTATCAACATTAAACACCACCATGATCTATCAACGTTAAATAACAGCACGATCTATCAACGTTAAATACCAGCACGATCTATCAACGTTAAATACCAGCACGATTTATCAACGTTAAACACCACCATGATCTATCAACGTTAAATACCAGCACGAAATCAACGTTAAATACCAGCACGATCTATCAACGTTAAACACCACCATGATCTATCAACGTTAAATACCAGCACGATCTATCAACGTTAAATACCAGCACGATCTATCAACGTTAAACACCACCATGATCTATCAACGTTAAATACCAGCACGATCTATCAACGTTAAACACCACCATGATCTATCAACGTGAAATACCAGCACGATCTATCAACGTTAAATACCAGCACGATCTATCAACGTTAAATACCAGCACGATCTATCAACGTTAAATACCAGCACGATCTATCAACGTTAAATACCAGCACGATCTATCAACGTTAAACACCACCATGATCTATCAACGTTAAATACCAGCACGATCTATCAACGTTAAATACCAGCATGATCTATCAACGTTAAACACCACCATGATCTATCAACGTTAAATACCAGCATGAAATCAACGTTAAATACCAGCACGATCTATCAACGTTAAACACCACCATGATCTATCAACGTTAAATACCAGCACGATCTATCAACGTTAAACACCACCATGATTTATCAACGTTAAATACCAGCACGATCTATCAACGTTAAACACCACCATGATTTATCAACGTTAAATACCAGCACGATCTATCAACGTTAAATACCAGCACGATCTATCAACGTTAAAAGATAATAATAGTTTTAGTATTAGTAAGATGTAAAAGTATCCAAAAGTAACACTACCTACTTGATATAAAATTAATAAATACTAACACAATCTATTAGATGTGAGAGTATTACATGCGAATACCGTTTAGTAGAAAAAACAGTACTAAAAATTACATAGTATTAACTACTAACACAATCTACTTGATATAAAGTAATAAATACCAACATCGTATGGTATATAACAAAGTATTAACTAATAACACAATCTACTTGATGTAAAGTAATAAATACCAAAATCGTATGGTATATAACAAAGTATAAACTACTAACACAATCTACTTGATATAAATGTATTAAATACCAACACCGTATGGTATATAACAAAGTATTAACTACTAACACAATCTACTTGATATAAATGTATTAAATACCAACACAGTATGGTATATAACAAAGTATTAACTACTAACACAATCTACTTGATATAAATGTATTAAATACCAACACCGTATGGTATATAACAAAGTATTAACTACTAACCCAATCTACTTGATATAAATGTATTAAATACCAACACCGTATGGTATATAACAAAGTATTAACTACTAACCCAATCTACTTGATATAAATGTATTAAATACCAACACCGTATGGTATATAACAAAGTATTAACTACTAACCCAATCTACTTGATATAAATGTATTAAATACCAACACCGTATGGTAAATAACAAAGTATTAACTACTAACACAGTCTACTTGATATAAACTATTAAATACAAACACCGTATGGTATATAACAAAGTACTAACTACTAACCCAATCTACTTGATATAAACTATTAAATACAAACACCGTATGGTATATAACAAAGTATTAACTACTAACACAATCTACTTGATTAAACTATTAAATACCAACACCGTATGGTATATAACAAAGTATTACCTACTAACCCAATCTACTTGATATAAACTATTAAATACAAACACCGTATGGTATATAAAAAAGTATTAACTACTAACCCAATCTACTTGATATAAACTATTAAATACCAACACCGTATGGTATATAACAAAGTATTAAATACTAACCCAATCTACTTGATATAAACTATTAAATACCAACACCGTATGGTATATAACAAAGTATTAACTACTAACACAGTCTACTTGATATAAAGTTTTAAATACCAACACTGTATGGTATATAAAAAAGTATTAACTACTAACACAATCTACTTGATATAAAGTAATAAATACTAACATCGTATGGTATATAACAAAGTACTAACTACTAACCCAATCTACTTGATATAAATGTATTAAATACCAACACCGTATGGTATATAACAAAGTATTAACTACTAACACAACCTACTTGATATAAATATATTAAATACCAACTGTGTATGGTAAATAACAAAGTACTAACTAATAACACAGTCTACTTGATATAGACTATTAAATACCAAGACCGTATGGTATATAACAAAGTATTAACTACTAACACAGTCTACTTGATATAAACTATTAAATACCAACACCGTATGGTATATAACAAAGTATTAACTACTAACACAATCTACTTGATATAAACTATTAAATACCAACACCGTATGGTATATAACAAAGTATTAACTACTAACCCAATCTACTTGATATCAACTATTAAATACAAACACCGTATGGTATATAACAATGTATTAACTACTAACACAATCTACTTGATATCAACTATTAAATACAAACACCGTATGGTATATAACAAAGTATTAACTACTAACACAATCTACTTGATATAAACTATTAAAACCAACACCGTATGGTATATAACAAAGTATTAACTACTAACCCAATCTACTTGATATAAACTATTAAATACAAACACCGTATGGTATATAACAAAGTATTAACTACTAACACAATCTACTTGATATAAACTATTAAATACCAACACCGTATGGTATATAACAAAGTATTAACTACTAACCCAATCTACTTGATATCAACTATTAAATACAAACACCGTATGGTATATAACAATGTATTAACTACTAACACAATCTACTTGATATAAACTATTAAATACCAACACCGTATGTTATATAACAAAGTATTAACTACTAATACAATCAACTTGATATAAACTATTAAATAGAAACACCGTATGGTATATAACAAAGTATTAACTACTAACAAAATCTACTTGATATAAACTATTAAATACCAACACCGTATGGTATATAACAAAGTATTAACTACTAACATAGTCTACTTGATATAAACTATTAAATACCAACACCGTACGGTATATTACAAAGTATTAACTACTAACTCAATCTACTTGATATGAACTAATAAATACCAACACCGTATGGTATATAACAAAGTATTAACTACTAACACAGTCTACTTGATATGAACTATTAAATACCAACACCGTATGGTATACTACAAAGTATAAACTACTAACACAATCTACTTGATATGAAATATTAAATACCAACACCGTATAGTATATAACAAAGTATTAACTACTAACACAATCTACTTGATATGAACTATTAAATACCAACACCATATGGAATATAATAAAGTATTTACTACTAACACAGTCTACTAGATATAAACTATTAAATACCAACACCGTATGGTATACTACAAAGTATTAACTACTAACACAGTCTACTTGATATGAACTATTAAATACCAACACCGTATGGTAAATAACAAAGTATTAACTACTAACACAATCTACTTGATATGAACTATTAAATACCAACACCGTATGGTATATAATAAAGTATTAACTACTAACACAGTCTACTAGATATAAACTATTAAATACCAACACCGTATGGTATACTACAAAGTATTAACTATTAACACAGTCTACTTGATATGAACTATTAAATACCAAAACCGTATGGTAAATAACAAAACATTAACTACTAACACAAACTACTTGATATAAACTATTAAATACCAACACCGTATGGTAAATAACAAAGTATTAACTACTAACACAGTCTACTTGATATAAACTATTAAATACCAACACCGTATGGTATATAACAAAGTATTAACTACTAACACAATCTACTTGATATGAACTATTAAATACCAACACCGTATGGTATATAACAAAGTATTAACTACTAACACAGTCTACTTGATATAAACTATTAAATACCAACACCGTATGGTATATAACCAGATATTAACTACTAACACAGTCTACTTTTTATGAACTATTAAATACCAACACCGTATAGTATATTACAAAGTATTAACTACTAACACAATCTACTTGATATGAACTATTAAATACCAACACCGTATGGTATATAACCAGATATTAACTACTAACACAGTCTACTTTTTATGAACTATTAAATACCAACACCGTATAGTATATTACAAAGTATTAACTACTAACACAATCTACTTGATATGAACTATTAAATACCAACACCGTATGGTATATAACAAAGTATTAACTACTAACACAGTCTACTTGACATAAACTATTAAATACAAACACCGTATGGTATACAACGAAGTATTAACTACTAACACAGTCTACTTGATATAAACTATTAAATACCAACACCGTATGGTAAATAACAAAGTATTTACTACTAACACAATCGACTTGATATTAACTATTAAATACCAACACCATATGGTATATAATAAAGTATTAACTACTAACACAGTCTACTAGATATAAACTATTAAATACCAACACCGTATGGTATACTACAAAGTATTAACTACTAACACAGTCTACTTGATATGAACTATTAAATACCAACACCGTATGGTAAATAACAAAGTATTAACTACTAACACAATCTACTTGATATGAACTATTAAATACCAACGACGTATGGTATATAATAAAGTATTAACTACTAACACAGTCTACTAGATATAAACTATTAAATACCAACACCGTATGGTATACTACAAAGTATTAACTACTAACACAATCTACTTGATATGAACTTTTAAATACCAACACCGTATGGTAAATAACAAAGTATTAACTACTAACACAAACTACTTGATATAAACTATTTAATACCAACACCGTATGGTAAATAACAAAGTATTAACTACTAACACAAACTACTTGATATAAACTATTAAATACCAACACCGTAATGTAAATAACAAAGTATTAACTACTAACACAGTCTACTTGATATAAACTATTAAATACCAACACCGTATGGTAAATAACAAAGTATTAACTACTAACACAATCTACTTGATATGAACTATTAAATACAACACCGTATGGTATATAACAAAGTATTAACTACTAACACAGTCTACTTGATATGAACTATTAAATACCAACACCGTATGGTATATAACCAAGTATTAACTACTAACACAGTCTACTTTTTATGAACTATTAAATACCAACACCGTATAGTATATTACAAAGTATTAACTACTAACACAATCTACTTGATATAAACTATTAAATACCAACACCGTATGGTATATAACAAAGTATTAACTACTAACACAGTCTACTTGATATAAACTATTAAATACAAACACCGTATGGTATATAACAAAGTATTAACTACTAACACAGTCTACTTGATATAAACTATTAAATACCAACACCGTATGGTATATAACAAAGCATTAACTACTAAAACAATCTACTTAATATAAGCTATTAAATACCAACACCAAATGGTATATAACAAAGTATCAACTACTAACATAATCTACTTGAAATAAAATTTTAAATAATAACACTGTATGGTATATAACAAAGTATTAACTACTAACACAATCTACTTGATATAAAGTATTAAATACCAACAACGTATGGTATATAACAAAGCATTAACTACTAAAACAATCTACTTCATATAAGCTACTAAATACCAACACCGTATGGTATATAACAAAGTATTAACAACTAACACAGTCTACTTAATATAAAGTTTTAAATACCAACACTGTATGGTATATAACAAAGTATTAACTAATAACACAATCTACTTGATGTAAAGTAATAAATACCAACATCGTATAGTATATAATAAAGTATTAACTACTAAACCAATCTACTTGATATAAATGTATTAAATACCAACACCCTATGGTATATAACAAAGTATTAACTACTAACATAGTCTGCTTGATATACAGTTTTAAATACCAACAATGTATGGTATCTAACAAAGTATTAACTACTAACCCAATCTACTTGATATAAATGTATTAAATACCAACACCGTATGGTATATAACAAAGTATTAACTACTAACACAATCTACTTGATATAAAAGTATTAAATACAAACACCGTATGGTATATAACAAAGTATTAACTACTAACCCAATCTAGTTGATATAAATGTATTAAATACAAACACCGTATGGTATATAACAAAGTATTAACTACTAACCCAATCTACTTGATATAGATGTATTAAATACTAACACCGTATGGTATATAACAAACTATTAACTACTAACCCAATCTACTTGATATAAATGTATTAAATACCAACACCGTATGGTATATAATAAAGTATTATCTACTAACACAGTCTACTTTACATAAATTATTAAATACAAACAACGTATGGTATATAACAAAGAATAAACTACTAACCCAATCTAGTTGATATAAATGTATTAAATACAAACACCGTATGGTATATAACAAAGTATTAACTACTAACCCAATCTAGTTGATATAAATGTATTAAATACGAACACCCTATGGTATATAACAAAGTATTAACTACTAACATAGTCTGCTTGATATACAGTTTTAAATACCAACAATGTATGGTATATAACAAAGTATTAACTACTAACAAAATCTACTTGATATAAAGTAATAAATACCAAAATCGTATGGTATCTAACAAAGTATTAACTACTAACCCAATCTACTTGATATAAATGTATTAAATACCAACACCGTATGGTATATAACAAAGTATTAACTACTAACCCAATCTACTTGATATAAATGTATTAAATACCAACACCGTATGGTATATAATAAAGTATTAACTACTAATCCAATCGACTTGATATAGATGTATTAAATACCAACACCGTATGGTATATAACAAACTATTAACTAATAACCCAATCTACTTGATATAAATGTATTAAATACCAACACCGTATGGTATATAATAAAGTATTATCTACTAACACAGTCTACTTTACATAAATTATTAAATACAAACACCGTATGGTATATAACAAATTATTAACTACTAACACAATCTACTTGATATAAACTATTAAATACCAACACGGTATGGTATATAATAAAGTATTATGTACTAACACAGTCTACTTTATATAAATTATTAAATACCAACACCATATGGTATATAACAAAGTATTAACTATTAACACAATCTACTTGATATAAACTATTAAATACCAACACCGTATGGTATATAATAAAGTATTATCTACTAACACAGTCTACTTTACATAAATTATTAAATACAAACACCGTATGGTATATAACAAATTATTAACTACTAACACAATCTACTTGATATAAACTATTAAATACCAACACGGTATGGTATATAATAAAGTATTATGTACTAACACAGTCTACTTTATATAAATTATTAAATACCAACACCATATGGTATATAACAAAGTATTAACTATTAACACAATCTACTTGATATAAACTATTAAATACCAACACCGTATGGTATATAACAAAGAATTAACTACTAACCCAATCTACTTGATATAAATGTATTAAATACCAACAACGTATGGTATATAATAAAGTATTATCTACTAACACAGTCTACTTTATATAAATTATTAAAACCAACACCGTATGGTATATAATAAAGTATTAACTATTAACACAATCTACTTGATATAAACTATTAAATACCAACACCGTATGGTATATAACAAAGAATTAACTACTAACCCAATCTACTTGATATAAACTATTAAATACCAACACCGTATGGTATATAATAAAGTATTATCTACTAACACAGTCTACTTGATATAAATGTATTAAATACCAACACCGTATATTATATAATAAAGTATTAACTACTAACCCAATCTACTTGATATAAATGTATTAAATACCAACACCGTATGGTATATAATAAAGTATTATCTACTAACACAGTCTACTTTACATAAATTATTAAATACAAACAACGTATGGTATATAACAAAGAATAAACTACTAACCCAATCTACTTGATATAAATGTATTAAATACCAACACCGTATGGTATATAATAAAGTATTATCTACTAACACAGTCTACCTTATATAAATTATTAAATACAAACACCGTATGGTATATAACAAATTATTAACTACTAACACAATCTACTTGATATAAACTATTAAATACCAACACGGTATGGTATATAATAAAGTATTATCTACTAACACAGTCTACTTTATATAAATTATTAAATACCAACACCGTATGGTATATAACAAAGTATTAACTATTAACACAATCTACTTGATATAAACTATTAAATACCAACACCGTATGGTATATAACAAAGAATTAACTACTAACCCAATCTACTTGATATAAATGTATTAAATACCAACACCGTATGGTATATAATAAAGTATTATCTACTAACACAGTCTACTTTATATAAATTATTAAATACAAACACCGTATGGTATATAACAAATTATTAACTACTAACACAATCTACTTGATATAATCTATTAAATACCAACACTGTATGGTATATAACAAAGTATTAACTATTAACACAATCTACTTGATATAAACTATTAAATACCAACACCGTATGGTATATAACAAAGAATTAACTACTAACCCAATCTACTTGATATAAATGTATTAAATACCAACACCGTATGGTATATAATAAAGTATTATCTACTTACACAGTCTACTTTATATAAATTATTAAATACAAACACCGTATGGTATATAACAAATTATTAACTACTAACACAATCTACTTGATATAAACTATTAAATACCAACACGGTATGGTATATAACAAAGTATTAACTACTAACACAATCTACTTGATATAAACTATTAAATACAAACATCGTATGGTATATAACAAAGTATTAACTACTAACACTATCTACTTGATATAAACTATTGAATACCATCACCGTATGGTATATAACAAAGTATTATCTACTAACACAGTCTACTTGATATAAACTATTAAATACCAACACCGTATGGTATATAACAAAGTATTAACTACTAACCCAATCTACTTGATATAAACTATTAAATACAAACACCGTATGGTATATAACAAAGTATTAACTATTAACACAGTCTACTTGATATAAACAATTAAATACAAACACTGTATGGTATATAACAAAGTATTAACTACTAACACAATCTACTTGATATAAACTAATAAATACCAACACCGTATGGTATATAACAAAATATTAACTACTAACCCAATCTACTTGATATAAATGTATTAAATACCAACACCGTATGGTATATATCAAAGCATTAACTACTAAAACAATCTACTTGATATAAATGTATTAAATACCAACAGTATATGGTATATAACAAAGTATCAACTACTATTACTGTCTACTTGATATAACCTATTAAATACCAACACTGTATGGTATATAACAAAGTATTAACTACTAACACAGTCTACTTGATATAAAAGTATAAAATACAACACGCTCCGCTAGATATAAAAATATTAACTACTAACATAGTCTACTTGATATAAATGTATTAACTACTAACACAGTCTACTTGATATAACCTATTAAATACCAACACCATATGGTATATATAACAAAGTATTAACTACTAACACAGTCTACTTGATATAAAAGTATAAAATACAACACGCTCCGCTAGATATAAAAATATTAACTACTAACATAGTCTACTTGATATAAATGTATTAACTACTAACACAGTCTACTTGATATAACCTATTAAATACCAACACCGTATGGTATATATAACAAAGTATTAACTACTAACACAATCTACTTGATATAAAAGTATAAAATACAACACGCTCCGCTAGATATAAAAGTATTAACTACTAACATAGTCTACTTGATATAAAAGTATTAACTACTAACACAGTCTACTTGATATAAAAGTATAAATTACAACATGTTTACTAGATGTAAAAGTATTTACTACCAACTCAGTCTACTTATATAAAAGTATACTGCTCTACTAGATGAAAATACTACATACTACTACTAGATAAAGAAAATACTACTAGATAAAATACAACATGCTCTACTAGATGAAGAGGTATAAAATACAACATGCTTACTAGATGTAAAAGTATAAAATACAATATGCTTACTAGATGTAAAAGTATAAAATACAACATGCTCAACTAGATGGAAAAGTATAAAATACAACATGCTTACTAGATGTAAAAGTATAAAATACAACATGCTCTACTAGATGGAAAAGTATAAAATACAACATGCTTACTAGATGTAAAAGTATAAAATTTAACATGCTCCGCTAGATATAAAAGTATTAACTACTAACATAGTCTACTTGATATAAAATTATTAACTACTAACATAGTCTACTTGATATAAAATTATTAACTTCAAACATAGTCTACTTGATATAAAAGTATAAAATACAACATGCTCTGCTAGATATTAAAGTATTAACTACTAACATAGTCTACTTGATATAAAAGTATTAACTACTAACATAGTCTACTTGATATAAAAGTATAAAATACAACATGCTCCACTAGATATAAAAGTATTAACTACTAACAAAGTCTACTTGATATAAAAGTATTAAATACAACATGCACTGCTAGATATTAAAGTATTAACTACTAACATAGTCTACTTGATATAAAAGTATTAACTACTAACATAGTCTACTTGATATAAAAGTATAAAATACAACATGCTCCACTAGATATAAAAGTATAAAATACAACATGCTTACTAGATGTAAAAGTATAAAATACAACATGCTCCGCTAGTTATAAAAGTATTAACTACTAACATAGTCTACTTGATGTAAAAGTATTAACTACTAACATAGTCTACTTGATATAAAAGTATAAAATACAACATGCTCTGCTAGATATTAAAGTATTAACTACTAACATAGTCTACTTGATATAAAATTATAAAATACAACATGCTCTGCTAGATATTAAAGTATTAACTACTAACACAGTCTACTTGATATAAAAGTATTAAATACAACATGCTGTACTAGATGGAAAAGTATAAAATACAACATGCTTACTAGATGTAATAGTATAAAATACAACATGCTCCGCTAGTTATAAAAGTATTAACTACTAACATAGTCTACTTGATGTAAAAGTATTAACTACTAACATAGTCTACTTGATATAAAAGTATAAAATACAACATGCTCCGCTAGATATAAAAGTATTAACTACTAACAAAGTCTACTTGATATAAATGTATTAACTACTAACATAGTCTACTTGATATAAAAGTATAAAATACAACATGCTCCGCTAGTTATAAAAGTATTAACTACTAACATAGTCTACTTGATGTAAAAGTATTAACTACTAACATAGTCTACTTGATATAAAAGTATAAAATACAACATGCTCTGCTAGATATTAAAGTATTAACTACTAACAAAGTCTACTTGATATAAATGTATTAACTACTAACATTGTCTACTTGATATAAAAGTATAAAATACAACATACTCCGCTAGATATAAAAGTATAAAATACAACATGCTCCGCTAGATATAAAAGTATTAACTACTAACACAGTCTACTTGATATAAATGTATTAACTACTAACACAGTCTACTTTTTATAAAAGTATAAAATACAACATGCTTACTAGATGTAAAAGTATAAAATACAACACGCTCCGCTAGATATAAAAGTATTAACTACTAACATAGTCTACTTGATATAAAAGTATTAACTACTAACATAGTCTACTTGATATAAAAGTATTAACTACTAACATAGTCTACTTGTTATAAAAGTATAAAATACAACATGCATACTAGATGTAAAAGTATAAAATACAACACGCTTATTAGAGTGTATAACACAGTATGCTACATATAAAGGTAATGATACTAGCGTAATCTACAAAATATAAATTTTTAGAATATTATATTTCACTTATTTCAAAATGTCAGCCGTGTCATACTTTTAATATTAAATCACAAAAATTTTACCAACATTTGTCAAAATCAGTTGTGTTTAGAGTGAGTCACTACTAACTACGTTAACTTTACCAGTGAGTTCCACTGACAAAATAGGAACAGAAAAGTAAATATAAACCATAGTTCGATTCTGAACCCTTTGGCCATAATGGCGCATTGGTGGTTTATTTTAATTACACGACTTGTTACTGTTACTGTTGACGGTAAAACTAAACCAATTTTATTTGTGAGATTGAAGGTAATACCGTTTGAAAGAAAATTAAAATCCCTATAAATTAAACATATTACTCAAATAACAAGCCCTTATACAACGTTTGATAATAACATTGAGCCGTATTATTTTAAAATTTAAGGCTCAATTAAAGCAGTTAAATTGTTACCAATTTTACGTTCAATTACTGAAAAAAACTTTCTTATTTCTTTAGCTTTAAAATTATATATAAAAAATTGATAAGGATACGTATTACGGTACATTATATTGGCTATAAACACCAAACTAATGACTGTGTTTCTGTAATTTCGGTACCAGCTGAATCTGTTCACTAAATAAGCTGATTGGGGATGAAATATTTATAACCAGCCGATTTTTTTATTGTTTTGTTATAACACTTTTTTATATCCTTTTCAATTACACACTACAAGTAACACATAACTAACGCCGTTAGTACCAGATAATTGTTTTTTGAATGGTAATGGTGTTTACCAATGAATCATATGTTGACATTATTGTGGTTTACTTGTTCAGTGACTATAACTCATCGGAAAGCCATCGCGAATACCGTCACCATTATCTGCATAGGAGGCTTCCGAATGACAGATCTTTGTCAACGTTCATCGTTTTTTGCGTAAAAGTGTGGTTGACCAATATAATCGTTTGGTTGACAAATTTATTCAATATGTAGGAGTTGAAGCTGTTCTTAATCACTTTCCAAGACTCATGAACAAGAACAAAAACAGTTTCTCGAGAGTTTGGGGTTTCCCAATGATGCGTAAGTAGAATTGTAAGTGAAGAAAAACTACATACTTATCATTTTATTAGAGTGCAAGTCCTAGAACCTAGAGATCAGTTCTGCCACTTGATTTGTCAGTTTGATCGTCGCGATTTCCTGAAGACCATAATTTTGACAGATGAATTAACTCATGAGGGTGTTTTCAACATACACAAAGAGCATTACTATGCTGCAAAAATCCTTACCTGGTACACGAGTCTTCTAATCAAGTAAGATTCAAATTAAACTTCTGGTTTGGATTCATTGGAAGCCGGCTCATAGGCCCATACGTCGACCTACTAACAGCCTTGAATGGCATTAAAACTTGAATTGAAGCTCTCGGTATGAAACCTTCAGGAATATTCACTAAAGTTTACTTTATTCACTCATAAACAAGATGGCGGCCTTTTTTTACCCCAAAACTGACCTAATGTATTTCGTATGGGAAAATCACAAAAAAGTAATTTTTATGGCCTAACTTGAGAAAAGAATTGCGTACAATTTTAAAACCTTTACAGTTCTACACGCTTGACAAACGCACCCTAAAAAATGAGTTTAAGGTTTAAAACTTACAAAATTGGGGTATCGGGGCTTAAAACTGAAATTTTTGAAAATATATAATTTTTTTAAACAGATCTTACCTTCTCAAGTGGAGTATCAATTTAAAGCTATTTCTGTCCTGAATCCAAATATAACATCAGATTTTGAAAATGGTAAATATTAAGGGGTATATGAAAAAAACCAGTAATAGGGTGGTATTAAAATAAAACTTCCAAGTGGAGTATCAAGTATTTATCACATAAATTACATTTTTCCAATACTTCTTGGAAAATACAACGTTTAAGGGTTCTGGCCAACCCAAAATCGGGTAATATTAAACTAATACACCAGAATGGGGTATCAAAATAAAGGTATTCTTCTCTTAAATACTAATTTACCATCAGATTTTAGAAAAGATTATGTTTAGGGTCTCCACTTCCCCAAAAATGTACGGTCTTACTGCTTAAAAACCCTGGTGAGGCTATAAGCCGATCTTCATCACGAGGCGACATGCCGATATCCACTGATGGAACCGTAGTAGAAACTTGTTGAGGCCGCAGGCTATACTTCACCCCAGGAGGCCGTAGGCCAAGTTAGAAAAAGGTCCTGCTGAGGCCGTGGACCGAGCTCCCCCACGAGGCCACAGGTCGAGTTCCACAAAGGGGCTAAAATCAGAGTTTTAGGCGAGGCCGCAGGCCATGAGACAACGGGATTGGCACGCGTAGCGTGCAGGGGTGTCCCCTAGTCTATTTTCATACCTTTACAGTTCCACACGCGTAACAAACGCGCACCTTATATATGAATTTCAGCTTAAAAACTAAACATTTTTGAGTATTGGGGGCCTAAAAACTGAAATTTTCGAAAATGTAAAATTTTTAATACTGATGTTATCAACTCAAGTGGGGTATCAAATTAAAGCTTTTTTCTCTTGAGACCAAATATACCATAAAATTTTGAAAAGGGCAACTAATAAGGGGTGTATGCCCCAAAAACAAAAAAATGACCGAAAATCAAAAAAGGGTAATATTAAAATAAAAACATCTAAGTGGGGTATCAAACTACTGTATATGTATTTATCTCCTAAATACTATTATATTTTGGGAGAGGCGAGGTTTAAGGCCTCTGCCAAACCCAACTAAAAAATGCTCAAAAATCCAAAATTGGTTAATGTTTAACTAATGCACCCAAATGAGAAGGCATTCTCCTATTAATTACTAGTATACCATCAGAGTTTAGAAAAGACTATGTTAATGGGATCCACTGCCCCAAAACCAAAATTAATAGAATACTGCTTAAGAGTCCCGGTAAGGTCGTAGATCGATATTCCTCACGAGGCGACAAGCCAAGATCCAACAATTGGACTGTAGCAGAGTGTTTTGGTGAGGCCGCAGGCCAACGATGACGGGTTTGGCACGCGAAGCGTGCAGGGGTGCCCCCTACTATACTATAAAGCTCGACATAGTAACTCAATCATTGATTGACACTAAATGTTGAGGCACTTATCGGCTTCCTACCCCTATCAACTGTATACTTGGATTGAAGCTCTTGGTCTGAAGCCTTGAGGAAAATTCACAAAAGTTACATTTTTTCACTCATAAACAAGATGGTGGCATTTATGTACTCCCAAACTGCCACAATGTATTTCCTATGGGAAAATCACAAAAAAGTAGTTTTTAAGACTTAACTTGAGAAAAAGCTAGAGTAAAATTTTCAAACCTTCACAGTTCTACACTTGTAACAAACGCGCACTTTATTTATGAACTTCAGCGTAATAACTAAAATATTTGGGGTATCGGGGGCACAAAAACCACAATTTTAAAAATGTAATATTCTTAATACTACCATTATCCACCCAAGTAGTGTATCAAATTAAAGGTATTTCCCCCTGAATCCAAATATCCTTTCAGCTTTTGAAAAGTGTAAATAATAACGGATATATGCCTCAAAAACTGAAAAAAAATCTCCGAAAACCAAAAAAGGATATTACTAAAATAAAACGCCCAAGTGGGGCATCGAACTATAGGTATTTATCTCCTAAATATCAATATATCATTATATTTTGGAAGAAAGAAAGTTTAAGGTTTAACCTTAGTAAAAAGTATGCTCAAAAACCCAAAATTGGCTAATGTTAAACTAATACAGCCATGTTGGGTATCAAATTAAAGGTATTCTTTTCTTAATTTATAATATACTATCAAAATTTAGAAAATATTTTGTTTATGAGCTCCACTGCCTCAAAAACCAAAATTCATGTTCGTAAACACTGGCGAGGCCGTAAATCAGTCTTCCTCACGAGGCGACATGCCAAAATCCAGTAATAGAACTGTAGCAGAGTGTCTTGGTGAGGCCGCAGGCCGAAGTTTCCTCTGCGAGGCCGTAGGCCTAGCCCCAAAATGGAGTCTCGGCGACGCCGTAGGCCGAACAACCCTACGAGGCCGCAGGCCGAGTGCCTCAAATAGCTAAAGGTATAGTTCTCAGGTGAGGTCACAAGCTAAGCTTACATCACGAGCGTAGTGAGTGGCGACGGGGTTGACACGCGAAGCGTACGGTGGAGTCCCCCTTATCTCATAAATTACATTTTACCATTACATCTTGGCAGTGACAACGTTTAAGGGTTCTGCCCTCCCCCAAATAAAAAGTATGCTCCAAACCCCAAAATTGAGTAATGTTAAACTAATACACCAAAGTGAGGTATCAAAATTAAGGTATTCTTCTCTTAAACATTAAAATACCATCAGATTTAAAAAAAAGATAATGTTTAGGGACACACTGCCCCAAAAACCAAAATTTATGGTCATACGGGTTATCACTCCTTGCGAGGCAGTGGGCGCTCTTTCTCAGGAGGCAACATGCCCAGTGGGATTGTAGCATAGTGTCTTGGTGAGGCTGCAGGCCGGATTTTCCCCCGCGAGGCCGTAAGCCGACTTCCACAAAGAGGCCTGTAGGAGAGCGTCTTGGCGAGGCCGTAGGTCGAGCTTCCCCACGAGCTCGCAAGGCGAGTTCCTCAAAGGGGCTAAATGTAGAGTTTTCAGGCGAGGCCACATGCCGAGCTTACCTCACGAGCGCAGCGAGTGATGATGGAGTTGGCAAGTGAAGCGTGCAGGTGCGTCCCCTAGTACTGATATAAAACGCCCAAGTAGGGAATTAAACTAAAGGTATTTATCTCCTAAATAACATTGTATTTTGGAAGAGAAAACGTTTAAGGGCTCTGCCTGCCCCCCCTTAGTAAAAAATATGCTCCAAAACCCAAAATTGTGAAATGTAAATCTAATACACCCAAGTGACGTATAAAATTAATGGTATTCTTCTCTTAACTACTTATATACCATCAAATGTTAAAAAGGACTATATTTATGGGCTCCAATGTCCCCAAAACCAAAATTCATAGCCATACTGCTTAAGAATCCTGGTGAGGTAGTAGGCCGATCTTCCTCACGAGGAGACATACCGAGATCCACAAATGGGACTGTAGCAGAGTGTCTTTGTGAGGCTATAGGCCAAACTTCCTCGCATGCTCTAGGCCGAACTTCCTCGCAAGACCGTAGTCCGAGTTCAACAAATGGGCTTGTAGCAGAGCGTCTTGGTGAGGCCGAAGGCAGAGCTCCCCCACGTAGCCGCATTCCGTGTTCTACAAATGGGCTTAAGGCAGAGTACCCAGGCGAGGCTTCTGTCCGAGCTTGCTTCACGAGAATAACGAGTGACAGGATTGGCACGTGAAGCGTGCAGGGCTTTCCCCTAGTATATATATATATCATCAATCAGGGTGTAACTGAAAAACTTCAGGAGGTTGTTGCTGGGATTAAAACAAACCAAAAAGTTCGTATTAACATATGTCCTAATATACACAGTTTTCTGTCTGTCCGTCCATGTTTTTTACATAATATATTTTTTCTCAGCAACCATAAAAAGTAGAGTTTTGAAATTTGGCACATATGCTATACTAGTAATATTCTATTACACAGTAAATTAAAAAAAAATGTGTTGGAATTTTTACTATTAGATGGCGTATAGTAAAAAACTTTGACGTTAAATTCCATGAAAACTACACCCTGTATAAAAGCACAAAAGCGATAAACTGTAGAACATTTTATTACAAAACAAAAAATACTTTGTTTTTTGAAAACAAACAAGCAATGAATAAGGTATTCAGTTTTTATCAGTCAGTTGAGCGGAAAGGACGCATTATCGTACGGTCGAGCTGCAGCCTACCCAGCCCTAAGTAATACTGACCTGTAATTTGAAGTATTTTGATAGATTATCTTTTAGTATGTCGGTAAAGTGTTCCAAGTGTGCGACTGAATTATCTGATAGCGATATAGCAAAATATGGCGAGTGTATAGAATCATTCTACTTTTATTGTACTCGTCTCGGTTTAGCTAAAAATATAACTAAATCTAAATTAAAAAATTGGAAGTGCGACACTTTCCACGCGGAATCTGCATCAGTTAAGAGCAACGAAGATCCTTCCACTGGTGACACGCAATCAATCTTAGAGGCTCTTTCTGCAATGAAGATGGAAATTATTAAAAACACAGAAAAAAAGTAAGTGAAGTGACCAAATCCGTTTCGCTACTTATGGACAAATTCAGCATTAAAAAAACACAGTCTGCTGAAGAGGATAAGGTCAAATTGAGTCAGCGTTGCGACACACTTGAGCGGGAACGAGCTGGTCTGCGGGGTGAAGTTGAAGACTTGCGACTTCGACTCCGGGACTCTGAACAGCATTCTCGCTCTTCTAATCTTGAGATCGTAGGTGTAATGAGAATGTTTATGTAGATGACTACTAATGAGAATGTTTACGTCATACTGCAGACATTAGCATCGGTCATCGACATCCAGTATAAAAAGGAGGATGTATCCATCGCCCATAGACTACGGTTATACTCAAAGAAACATACACATCCACCCATTATTGTTTCTCGAGGAATGAGGGAATCCTGGTTGAGGTATTAGCTCTACCAACCTTTCTCCATCAAAGAGCAGTTGACTCCCCACAACAAGGAGCTACTGGGTCGAGCTAGACGACTGATGAAAGAAAAGAAGATCCATCACGCGCGTTTTATCAACGGCAAGGTGATCATCAAGTCGACAGCGAGTCGATTCGAGTGCTGGAAAGTCAGGGACTTGGACAGATACGATTGCGCTAGTTCTCACAAAAATGCTTAAGGTACACATTGTTTTTCACTTATGTTTTCATGGTGTTGCTCTCTAATCCTTTTAAGTAAGATAAATTATACGTAGTTAACGTATACATTTGTAATTAATTATGATTGAACAAATTAAATTTTTCCTTTTTTTCCTATATTTTGGTATAATGAAGGATTTTTAAGATGTAATAATTTTATGTCAAATTATTCACCTTTATTTTAAATTTAATAAAGGTTTTATTTACTACAACAATCAGTAATTACAATCAACAGTTCAAGTGAAATTAATTTTATTGATTTTTCAACCTTAACGTTTTACTATTATATTATCTTATACTGAAATAAAATCAGTCCAGCACATGTAATGTTTGAATGACTAATAATTTAATGCATTTTATATTTTTTTTAAATATTACAATGAAGGAACTTTAAGTTGTTGTTCTTTATTTCAATTAAAAAATGTTTTATAATGTACGTATTATTTATTACAATATCAGAAATTACAAACAACAGTTCTAGATAACTTAGTTTTATTGATTATCAAAAATTATTATTATTGTTTGTATTTATTTTATTTTTAGTAACATATCCATTTACTTTGCTATGTATAATATCCAGAAGCACAATATTTTGTAATTACTGCGTACAGTTGTAAGTTGTATACAATGTCCTTAAAGTTGTATTAATAAAAATATATACAGGGTCTTAAGTTAAATCTTGTTAGATAAATTTTCATTTTGTACAAATCGTTCATGGTATTTTTCCACTTATAAATTGTTGTCATTGCTTTTAAAGACCTACAATTTTAATAATTTGAATGTCCTATTTTAATCTTACATAGTTTAGTGATAATATACATACATTTTTTGATTGACATAGGACTAAACAATTGAATTTTTATGTTTAGTTCTTTTCTTTTGTTGTTCTAACAACGAGCTGTTGATTGAACATGATGAATCACGTTATTTAAGTGTATTTTTATTATTTTATTTTATTTTTATAATATTTTTACTTCATAATCTATTTCAATATAAAGCAAATTAGTGTTAATAGTATTCTTTTAATAAATGTCCAGTAATTAATTTAGTTATTTTATTCCATTATGGTATTAGGAATCCACGTAATTGTACATATTTTGTTTTGTAATTAAAGTTTGTTTTAAAGGCTTTCCATTGTAAATGGGCTGTCGTGGGCTAAGTTCCAGTGATGGCGAACTAGAACGACATCGACAATAACACGTTATCATTTTGTTTAGAGATTGACACGTTAGACAAATACTCACATTTTTATGAGAATAAAGATAACGGTGGAGGTAGTCTTAAAATATTTCATTAAAAGAAGAAGTTTTTCACCAAATTTCGACGATCTTATGTTGTACAGTATTTAAATCCTTTTATTTTATGTCTAGATTTAATTATTATGTCAGAGTGTTGGTTGAAGGGTGGAGAGGACGGAGTTTACGTTGAGGGTTTTTATGTTAAGGTTTGAGAGCATTTGCGTGATAAGTGTGATGGAATAGTCATCTTAGTTAATAAACGTTTGTCAGTGACAGCTGCACAAGTAACACTTGGAGATGTGTACGGACTCAAGTTAAACTTTGTTCACTTAAACAATACTTATAATTTATTTGCTTTGTACAGGAATCATGATAGTGACCCTTATTTATTTACAACTGCACCTGAAAATTACTACGACTGTCTTGACTTGAACAAAACGTGCATACTGATAGGCGACATCATATAGACTTACTACGACTATCTTGACTTGAACAAAACGTGCATACTGATAGGCGACATCATATAGACTTACTAAGACTATCTTGACTTGAACAAAACGTGCATACCGATAGGCGACATCATATAGACTTACTACGACTATCTTGACTTGAACAAAACGTGCATACTAATAGGCGACATCAATATAGACTTACTACGACTATCTTGACTTGAACAAAACGTGCATACTGATAGGCGACATCAATATAGACTTACTACGACTATCTTGACTTGAACAAAACGTGCATACTAATAGGCGACATCATATAGACTTACTACGACTGTCTTGACTTGAACAAAACGTGTATACTGATAGGCGACAACATATAGACTTACTACGACTATCTTGACTTGAACAAAACGTGCATACTGATAGGCGACATCAATATAGACTTACTACGACTATCTTGACTTGAACAAAACGTGCATACTAATAGGCGACATCATATAGACTTACTACGACTGTCTTGACTTGAACAAAACGTGTATACTGATAGGCGACAACATATAGACTTACTACGACTATCTTGACTTGAACAAAACGTGCATACTGATAGGCGACATCAATATAGACTTACTACGACTATCGTGACTTGAACAAAACGTGCATACTGATAGGCGACATCATATAGACTTACTACGACTGTCTTGACTTGAACAAAACGTGCATACTGATAGGCGACATCAATATAGACTTACTATGACTATCTTGACTTGAACAAAACTTGCATACTGATAGGCGACAACATATAGACTTACTACGACTGTCTTGACTTGAACAAAACGTGTATACTGATAGGCGACATCAATATAGACTTACTACAGGACAATTCAATTACTGTATCAGCAACCATTAAACAGTTTACTGGAAGCGAGACTTGTTCAGTTCATGACAAACCTACTAGAACTACAGATTACTGCATGTCTTGTCTGGACCATATATTTGTGAGGATTAATGTAGAAAGAATACAAACAGCCGTGTTCCAGACTAGCATTACTGACCATTACAGTACAGCACTTATCATTTTCGATAATCTACTCACACTGTTCCTGACATACATGACGACTCTATACGTACCTACACTGATTACAGACTGCTGGCACAAAACTTAGTTAATATCGACTGGACTTCTGTATCTGACTACACTGATGTTGACCCGTGCTCACTTAGTTTTACAGAACTAGTCAAGATCTCAATCTCTAGTTCTAAAAAACCAAGAATAAATACTATAACGAGATTGAAAAAGCTTAAATCATGGATCACACCTGAACTTATAAGGTTGATTCGCTCAAGAGATAAGATGAGTAAAGTACTTAGAAGACAACCTTTTAATGTACAATTAAGATATAAATTTCGTAATTTAAGGCAAAATTTGAGTAGATCAATTAAACACGCGAAAAAAGAATATTATAGACAACGTATAGTTCAGGCTAATAATAATCCAAAATTATTTGGAACATTATTAACGAATTAGTGGGAAGGACAAAAACAAACACGGGTTTCCCATTAATATGTGTTTGCCTACAGCTTCAAACATAACTCCTACTATAATCAAGAATTTTGCCATTTTTTTTGCGAATGTGGGATAACATTTAGCAAATAATATTGACTCTGGAGGGGAACCAGTGGTTAACGACTTCGTATGCGCATTTAACAACTGTAATTGAACTTGACATCGTACGACATGTGACTGCACTCAGGGGAGGGTCCGCACCTGGGTTCGATGACGTTTCTGCTGACGTTTTCAAACAACATCTGCTCATACTATCCCGTCCTTTATTACATCTAGTTACTTTAGGTATTTCGTCTGGCAAGTTTCCTAATATTTTCAAGCTAGCCAAAGTTTTTCCATTATATAAAGCAAATAATTATACAGATAAAACTAACTTCCGCCCCATATCATTGTTAAGCGTCTTCATTCATTGAATAATTTGTGGTATTTTCTTTAATATAGTTACACTTGAATTTTGTTCTTCAAGTGTACCTAGATTAAAGAAAATATCACAAAAATAATCATTTATAGTTTGTTTTCAACATATAACGTATTATTAGTTTTGTAATAATATTTCCTACAGTTTATAACGTTTATGATTTTTATACAGGGTGTAGTTTTCATGGAATTTAACAAAACTTTTAACTAGCCACCATTTGAAATTTCCCAACGAATATTTTTAAAAATCTTTCACTAGTATAGCATAGGTGACAAATTTCAACACTCTACCTTTTATGGTTGCTCAGAAAAATATATAATGTAAAAAACACAGACAGACAGGAAATTATATTCCTAAGGTGTAGAAACAGCCCCCCGAACTGTAAATTTTTCCATAAGGATAACATTGGCAATAATTTAATTTAATAATATATTTTAAACAGCTGATACAAGAGCTGTTATTTTGAACAAAAAACATAACAAAAATCTGTTACATATGTCATTTGTTAGTATAGGATTGACAAGTTAGTTTGATTTAATTTGTTTTTAGTTGTAAGTAAATAATTCTTTCTGAAGTTTGTGTAATTGAAGTTAACGTGAATATATTAATTCTCTGGAAGAGAGTTTTCTTCATTTTATTTTTTATATAACTCTTCAAGTCATAGTGGAAGTTGTGAATATAGCACAGATTGGGGTGGATCTTCCTCATCGTATGATCTTGGGGATGGCGTATGCCTATTTTACTCCCTGTCTCGAGCGTCTGAGGTACGGGTAGCTATCGTAAATCACGCGTCTGACAACTGGGGGAGGTTTTAGCTGTTCACTGTTCACCGGATAGGCCAACAATACTCCAATTGTTGTTTGAAAATTATTTATAAGCATTGGATTGTTAATGATATGTAGATAATATTTGGAGATTTCCAATGCTTTCAGTGTTTAAGAAACAAACACAACGTTTTGACAGGTGTAACAAACTCCTGCCGTCTTCAGGTGTACTTACTAAGTTAGCCTAGTAAGTACTAAAACATTTTTTTTATCCTTAACCCATACTAAATAAGAAAAGACTTAATACTACATGCTATATAGTAAAGATTATTGTTGAAAGTCAAAAGTTCTTTAAAACCTATCACACATAACATAATTATACCAAATATAATACACAATATGAAATATAAAAGAAATGAAAACTATGAAATGAGTCAACAAAACACAGAGCAAGTTATTAAATATACCAAATACTCAATGACATACAAAAATAAATGCAAACTATGAAAAAAGCAACATAGAATAGGTTATTAAACATACAAAATATTCAATGACACGAAGTAAATGCAAACATTTGACAAAATCAATAAAACATAGAGAAGGTTATTAAATATACAAAATATTCAATTTTCCAACCAGCATCCAATTCCACTGAGGAGGGGGAAGGAGTCCTCGCACCACTACACTCACGAGATCAACTCACCACGACCGTCAAAGACGAACTGTTTAATTTTGTCTGTTTAATAAGCTATTCTCTGTTGCTTTTTTCATATTTTGTATTTATTTTTGTTTGTCATTGAGTATTTGGTCTATTTAATAACTTGCTCTGTGTTTTGTTGACTGATTTTATAGTTTTGTATTTCTTTTATATTTCATATTGTGTATTTGTGTATTATATTTGGTATAATTATGTTATGTGTGATAGTTTTTTAAGAACTTTTGACTTTCAACAATAATCTTTAGTATATAGCATGTAGTATTAAGCCTTTTCTGATTTAGTATGGGTTAAGGATACAAAAAAATGTAGATGTAGGCTAAGTTAGTAAGTACACCTGAAGACGACAGGAGTTTGTTATACCTGTCGAAACGGTGTGTTTGTTTCTTAAACACTCAAAGCATTGGAAATCTCCAAATATTATCTACATATAAAAACACTCCAATAAGCTAAAATACAGATCCGAAATGTCCAAATGTGAGTCTTACGACACTTCTTATGAGCTCAAGGTGGCGGGAGACATTTTCCCATTGTAGTATCGTGATGGCAAACTTCTGGCAAAGTATGGAGAGAATGAAAGGGATAAACGACGTCTCTGGTTCAGGGGAAACAATTTGAAGGGCCATGAAGACGTTTTACTTGCTGTTATATCAACATTTCTTTCACCTATGAGAACATCTCCATCCAGAAGTTCCTCTGATCCTATGGACTGTTAACCATCCTGTTCATTCTACATCCACCTTAAAATTTCTCAAGCTTCTCTGTCAGGCTCCATTATTATGGCTGATTCCGATGTCTTTGTTAGCATGTCTCCCACCCAATCTCAAGAGAGAGAGGGAAAAAACAAAGAAAACCTTTTACAGACTTAATACGTCAGAGACAACCAAGAGACGCTGCATCGAGAAATGCTACGAATAACTCGGAGAAAAGAGCTGTAAAGAAGTACATTTCTGATTTTTTAAATTAATTAATTTTTAATTTTTTTTATTTATTCTTAAGACGCCGATCGTCAAGATATGGGTGAATATGTTTTTCGAATGAGTGTACATGAACGAGTGTAGTCATTGTTACTATCAGAGTTCAACTTTACATCAGAAAGGACTATTTATTAATAGCCCAATAACTCAGATCAGTAAGTCAGCAAAGAACAACCCAAAAGTTACAAAATACGCCACAAACAGTATAATAGAACGATTTCGATATTTCCTCAGCACATACGGAAGTGTAATGGTTGTTTTGGAGCTTATGTGGTAAATAAGGATACATTTATGCCGACATTCGAGGTCAGGTTTACCATAGGATTGAGAGCTTGATTGCAGCTCCTCAACAGTAGCCCGCGTCCCTACAAATATAAATTGTTGAAGAAATACGATGCGATAACTTCCCAGGAGTTAAACATGGGCTGGTTGGTCAACTGCAGGAATTCAATCCTGACGGTCAACAAGACTTCCAAATAGTAATAAATGCTGACAAGATATCCACGGGTGTGCACAGGCCGCTTCAATGTTACCACTGCCAAGAAAAAAACGATTTTAATCGTGGGCCATAAGTTTGATCGGAGAGATATCGTTCTGCACACTGAGAATGATAGGAAAGTTCGAACCAGCGAGAAATATCATTCTTCCGATGCTCTACAATACCCACTCATGCCCTGCTGTGAAGAAGATGGATGCTACATACACATACCTTAAAAGACTGATGTGTTTGTCCTTTGTGCATAACTAACTCATCGGATGGCCATGAAACTTTGGTAAGCTGTAGAGTTCACTTTCGTGAAGGTTCCTGGCACGGTTTCATTCACTTCAAACTCAAGGGCTCCACCCCAGTGGCCTTTAAAGTTTCAATGATAATTTAATTGTTATTTTATTTATTTGACTCCATTTTCTGTTAGATAAAAATAAATAAAAGAGACTTTTGAAATAGGCTAAGTGATGCTTATTCAAATTTAAGATTGTAAATAAACTAAGACATAACTGTTTGTGTATTAATCCCGTAGCAAGGCACGGGTAAACAGCTATTTTGTTTATGAGAATATCTACACTATCAAAGGTCTTACTTGAATGACTGATGAATCCGTTTAGAATGTCTAGAGCAGCCATACTTCTTCTGAATCCAAATTGAGATACGTTAAAGAAAAAGTTTATTTTCGGATATCCACAAACCTGTTCATAAAATTAATTATCCAACCACTGGAATTACTGAAATAGGGCGAAAACTCTGTGGCAGTTCTTTAGGCCCCTCTTATATTAGTGGACACAACCGAGAATTTCTTTAAGTACATTGTTTGAAACCATACAAACAATTTTCTAAGAAATATTCATCGAGTGCACAGCAGTTGATACTTTTTTAGATGTTACATTAGACCAGCAACATTTTATATTGTTATTGTTTACTTTTCCACTTGTAAAGTTTATAAAAGACCTGGATAGCATGGAATTATTAAGTTTGTCTTAACTCCTTGATGAGAGTAAATTTGGAATCAATTTTGCAACTTATTTGTTCTGTATATACATTAGTTTTCTTTATAAGCTCAAAGCTGCTTTTTCAAAATAGAGAACATTGTTAAGAAGCTTATCTTCTTTTACAGATAATGTTTATTGACATTTTAACTTATCATACTTATCTTAAATGTATACATTATTATAGTTGCCCCCACTATTTTTAGACCATGCAAGAATAACAGATTTTCTTCCATTAAAACAGCGATTCGTATAGTACTCCTGTTTAAAAACTTAGTTTGGCGTACACACTTATTCATTTTGTTTTTTTATTAGAACCTTAAATACATTAGTTAATAACTAATATATTGTATACAAATTAACATCGATTTTCTAAATCGTTGTAATTTTTAAACAGTGTTTGCCAGTCGTAGGATATCAAATTTAAACATACTTTGTCTATATTTTTTAACGGTAAGTGGAACTTAGTAGATATTGTACTTGATTGAGGAACTGTGAAATTTCTTTCATTAGGATAGTTTAGATTTATACATATATTGGAAACCATACCATATGATCTGAATATGGTAACTTAAAAACGTTGTCAACAGATATTGTCAAGACATTTTTATTACCTCCTGTGAGTCTATCATTTATATAATAGAAATATTATTGCTTAAAAAGATTTAATAATCCAGTAATATTTTTAGAGCTTCGTTTAATATTAAATTTGTTATTAAAATCTAATTAAAAATTATATAATTAGTCCAACTAGATATTAAATTAAACAACTGTTCAAGTATAGATAACATTCATGGGGGGTTTATTAGATACTAGCTGTACCCGCCCGCTTCGCCGGTCATAATATTGAGTTTGATTTAGAACCTAATAGCTGAAAGAATTCGAGCATTGTTGCTTCTTCTACCAATATTAGATTTTTTAGGAGGCATGTCATAAAAAGTAAACTGCAAAACAAATAATTATTTATTTTTTATTTTCACGTTTCACCACATGTTTTAATTACCGAGGAAAAAAGGTTAACACCAAATACAGATCACCTGATCAAGTAAAATTAGTGTGTGCTACACTCTCAAGGTGAAATGTAGAACTACAATAAATCAAAACATATACAGTACTGTTGTTGTGAGAACTTCAATCTGCTTATGGCATGTGAAACTACATTAAACCACACAGTCATATGTTTTTTGTAAACAATTCAGATTCTCCATTTGAATAACACGGGATCTTTATGAGCCCGTGGGGCGAGACCCTGTGGACGGATCTGCATCAAACTTCACAGAAACCATCTCGGTGGTATACAGGACAACATCCTAAAGTTTCATGGCGATCGGTTGTATGGTTTGGCAGCGCATAAACTTCAAACATATATATATATATATATATATATATATATATATATATATATATATACAAACATCCTCTTTTATAAATATAGACTACAATTATCTACAGATCATTAATAAAAATGCAAATGATTAAAAAGTTAATTCATTACATAAATTACTTAGATCACATATCCTAGACTGAAACTTATTGTCCACCTCTTGTATATTTACATCTACATTAAGCACTAGCACAGTAAACATTGCCAGGAAAACCTTGGTTGATTTCGACTTCTTTCAGCCAGTCTTCATACAAAAATATACTATACATTTCTGTATGAATAAAAATACTTTCTAAATAGTTCAGAATTTCAAGGTAAAAGTGGTATGAAAACTCTGAAATATATGAATATGCATCGATTTGCATGAAACTTTGGATTTGAGCTCAATTTATCCTCCACTACAAAATCTACCCTATACCAATATGTGCCTATTATTTTTCAGGGGTGAAAACTTCCCTTTATCGTCAAAACTTGAAAAATTACAAATAAAGCATATATGAGCTCAAAATGAAGTTCAAACGAGTTACGTAAAGGTTGTTCGATTTTCTTTAATATTATTGATAATTTAACATAATGTCTCAACCATTATAAACCACCTCCTAAATATTACGACTACTTTGAAAAAAATGTTAACTCACATCTTCAATTATTTTATATTTCAATATATTGTAATTCATTTGGATACTTTTTTCAAGCGTAAAGAAATATTTAATGCTACTTTCCAACCCCCAAAAGTCACCCATTGCAACATCCCAACGCGTAGAAATCTCCGCCTTTTATGAAGATACGTCGATTTGCATGAAAATGTGGAATTAAGCTCAAAACATTTCTACTTTGAAATACAACCTTTGCTGGTAGATTCCTGTCATTTGTGGGGGGTGACAACTACCCCTTATGGTCATAATCCAGAGTATGGCATATTGTACTCTAGCACAGAATGAAAACAGATCCCATTACGATGAGTGAATATGGATCAATTTTCTAAAACATTATTTGTGATTTTCAGTAATTTTTCAAGCCTCCAATTACCCCTATTACAACTAAATTAAAAAGAAAAAAAACAATTACTTGGAATAATTAAATATCATTGTACAGTATACCTAATTTTAATAACCTATTACAATGTAATGAATTAGTATATTAGAGAGATAGGACATCGCCAAACTTACCTTAGAAGACAAGTTCACTAGCACCAGAGTAGTAGTAACATATACACAAAAGAATCACAAATGTTCAGTACCACTGGCACTTTCTTCAGGTAAGTAGAAGAAACTCACCTGAAGGAAGTGCCAGTGGTACTGAACATTTGTGATTCTTTGTGTATATGTTACTACTACTCTGGTGCTAGTGAACTTGTCTTCTAAGGTAAGTTTGGCGATGTCCTATCTCTCCAATATACTAATTCCTGGCCTAGTGCCCTTTAACATAGCCTAAAAATGTAATGAATTTGTTACTGTAGCTTATTGATCCTTAAAAATTGAAAGAATGAAAATATTATTATACACAATTCTCATTCAATTCCAGCCTATACAAATAAAACGAAAACCGACTTTATTTTTGCTATAACTCACCTCTGTGCTAATGTGAAGAACATTTACCAGTGATACTTTTGAACATTTTAAAGCTGTTTCGAAAATATCGTATAAGTTTTTCTTAAAAGACAAACCGTTTTCCAGTTATTTAATTTTAAATGTTCCAATTTTTGCATTCGATGAACAAAAGTCTACATTCTGCAAGCCATAACTCAGTTAGTATTGGGTTAAAAATAATAATAATAATAAAAAAAAAAAAAAAAAAACAATCTCCTTGTTTTATAAGGAGCTTTCTTTTTCTTTATGTTTTTTTGGAAAAAATTTTCACTTTTGGAGTTATGTTTAAAAAAAGCCGCGAAGAATGTTTACAAAGGAAGAAAAATTACAATTTTCAGTCGTAATTAATTACAAAAATATTGGCTTTTAGAAAACAATTGTAAAGAACATTATTTACTTGAAATTAATTTTTATATTGATTCCCGTTGTCATACCAACATACCAAGATGGGGTGGTAACTCCCCCCCCCCCCCCCCCCCCCGAGTAAAAGCGCATATCGGCGTAGGGTAGATTTTGATCTTGGAGCTTTTCCCAGTATACATTCACATTTTCTATGAAATATATTCATATTAAACCAAATCTGAGCAGAAAACCTACACATCCTGAACTAAACTACTACTTTCAGTATGACTGAATGCTTGAATAATATGTAAGTATAGCATGTTACAAACTTTTTTATATAGGGACGTAGCCAGTGACCAACTACGAGGTTTCTACGTGCCTACAAAGTTATGAACAATATTGTAGGCTAATCTGTAAATGATTTACAAATAATAAAATCATGCCGTTCTTACTATACATGTATTTTATCTAATTATATATATTTATTTACATTTCTCACCAAGTGGGTATTTTTTAATGTTTAAAACTAATTCTATATTTATAAAAGAAGAAGTGAAAATTACAAAATCAATGCAGAGCCTTAACCACTATAGGTAGGATTTTGAAATGTTAACAGTACCTTCATTTTAGGGTCTAAGTGCGTGCTAATAAAGAGAGACCCATCCCCCCCACCAAAACTGGAAAGCGTGCCAACTGGGGGACGGCTCAAAACAGGTAAAGCGATGGGATCACGGTTGGCAGTTGGAGGGTCAAATTAAAACTCAGCAGCTGAGCAAACTAATTTATTTCCAAGTCAAAAATGCAAAACTGGCAGGCAGAAGGCCACAATATCGATTGCACTAAAATAAATAACAAGAAACACTAAAATGAACAAGATAATGACAAAAGCTACAAAAACAACGAAAGCTACAAATACCAAAATTAACAATTACAGCTACATGGCCTATCTGCAGCCTAGCCTGAGACACCCAAAACGTAAGAAATTAAAGACCAAATTAAAAGGGAAAATTTATAAAAACTCTGGTAACACCAATTAACCCGGCAATTTAGCCCACATCCCATGATTCCACCGAGGCCAGGGAGTAAGCCGGAATCTCTGGGCGGCTCCGAATAGGAAGTTACGTAAGAGAACAAGAATCCCCTTTTGTTGAAAGTTTAAAAATTAAACAATTTAAAAAAATGTATAACCCGGTACCGTTCTAGTAAAAAGTCACTTCAAGACATCCAGAATACAACTAACAAAAAAATATAAGTAACAATCACTAGGCCTAAACATATAAATAAATAACATAACTTAACCATAGGTACCTAACAAATATAAAATCTAAAAAAATATAACAACAAAATAAACTAAATAACAATAAATATTAACGTCAAAAGTTCTTTGTGTATTCTGTTTTTTTTTTATTTTTATTATTTTTTTTTTTTACAGATAAGTCCCCATGGCTGTGTTGCATAAAATCACTGTTCAGTATTTAGGAGGCCTAGGCCTCAATAAATAGTTCTGCACCATTTTTTTTCTTTTCTTTATGTTTCATAAATTATCACCCCCAGCTCAGCCGCCGGGAAACAAAATGGAACGCACTGACCTGAGGACAGAAGAACAACACCCAGATGTAGGGATGGCGGCGTAGTCGAGACATAGGCTCTACGACATGGTCCTCAGGCCAGGCTGGCAGTGTAGATGGTCGACCTTCCCCGGACAGCAGGCTGAGGGAAAACGTCCCACTCAAGGACCCTGGAGTTTAAGGAGTCTCTAGCCGGGCATGTTTTTACTCGAGGCGGAGAACAAGTCAAATGACCGCTACCCTGACAGACCAGAGCTGGAACAAGGAACGAACGAGTCCGAGCCAACGGCCACCAAAGTAAGCAAATCGCCGGGCACGAGTGGTCTCAGGCAGCCCAGCATACCACGACGAAAGCAACGAAACGTACCGGTCAAACGACCCGGTACAAAAGGATTGTGTGAAATTTTAATGTTGAGGTGCAAAAAGCATGATGATTTTGTGAACAGTTTACACTTCTCCATGATAAATAGATAGAAGCCGATCTAATAATCCATGGTCGGTTCGTGATATATAATGAATGCTACCTAATTTGATCACGGATTCTAACCTAACTAGGTTTACTAAGTAAATCACGGAGAAACCTACATTGATCACGGGTCTATACAAGTTTATCACGGTGAAACTACGATAATTAAGTACGGGGGCTACCCAAGATGATAATGGCTGGTTACCCAAATTTATCTTGCAAGGCTGCCAAAGTTCATCTCGGGGACTACATAAGTTTAATATCTTGATTCTACCGTAGTCGATCACAGGTACTGTACTACGCTGGTTGGTCACGAGGGCTACCTATTTTGATCACGGGTGGCTACCCAAATTGATCCGGAAGGGTTACCTAAGTTAATCGCGGGGTTACTCAAGAAGATAATGTGTGATTACCCAAATTGATCAAGATGAACCACCTTTGTTGATCACAGGAGGATACGCAAGTTAATCAAGAGGGAGCTGCCTAAAATAATTAAGGTTGGCTATCAAAGTTAATCATGGGGCAACCCCAGACGATTACGTGTGGTTAACACGTTGACCCCGGGGGACTATCTAAGTTTAGGACGGTCGGCTCCCTTAGTTGATTATGGAGGCAACATAAGTTGATCACGTGCGGCTACCTACGGCTGATCACGGATGCTTTACAATATGATAACGGGTGACTACCAAAGTTGTTTACCAGGAGCTTTCCAAGTTGATCACAGGCTACACAATATTATTACGGGTTGTTACCAAAGTGGAAGACGGGGAACTATAAAAGATCATCATGGGGCTACCTAAATGGTTAGCCGGTTAACCTATATGATCTACGGTGCTACCCAAATGATTATCCAAGTTGATCATAAAACTGAACTTTACCAATTTTTTGTGAGGAAACTATAGTATGTACCACAAAAATGTACGTAACACTTTTTGTACAGAATTTAATTGTTAGTTTGAATATTTCATTAAATGCTGTCTAAACTAAATGTTACAGCTTCAGTAAAACAAAAACTTCAACACTGCACACAGGACATCAATTTCACGTCAGCCATTTGGAATTTTTTCTAGGTTTTGAAAATTGAAAAATCAAATTTTATAGCAGTTTGATAACAAAGTAAAAAAGGAAAATAGAGTGTAGGGTTTTAAGTTTCTAGCTCCTTTAAATTATGCTTAAATTGCAAGAACTGTTCCAAAAAAATACATGTTTTCGACAAAACTCAACTTTACTAACTTTTTGTGAGGAAACTATAGTACATGCCACAATAATGTATGTGGCACTTTTTGTACAACATTTTTAATTTAAATATTTCATTGGGTGTGACATAAACTAAAAATTACAGATTAAGTAAAACAAAAGCCTATATTGTACAAACACGTCAGCGTTTTCATGTCAGCCATTTTGAATTTGTTCTAGGTTATGAACAAAGAAAAATTAAATGTTATAGCAGTTTTGATATCAGAGGAGTTAAGGTAAATAGTGTGTAAGGTTTCAGTTCCTATAATATCGTAATAACGAAATAAAATACAAAACCTAACAAAAATATAATTTCTTGAACGAAAAATGAAATTTAACGATTTTTTGCGCAGTTATTAACAAAAATACAAAAACACTATACCTAAATAAAATTGTAGGAAATTTAATTACAAATCTGGAATATGATATCAGATTTGCTCTACAACCAACCGTTTTCCCACTTTCAAGCCGTAAGTAAACCTCTGCACACAGTTCAAAATTCCCGTCCGCCATTTTGATTTTTTTGGGGAGTTAAAAATTAAAAATATTTCAATTTTTGGAATTTCTCCGTTGGTTGCTCGGTAAAAGCTACAAGTGTGCCAAATTTGAAGTTTCTAGCTCATCTGGAAGTGGGTTAGAATTTTTATACGTGAGTGAGTTACTCATGCGGCTTTATAGATATTAGATATATAGACTAGGTAAAACCCTTGCACGTTTCGTGTATCAGCTTCCCTCGTTACGCTCTTGAGGGAAGCTCGGCCTGCGACCTCGTGGGGAAGCTCAGCCCATGGCCTCGCCAAGACGCTCTGCTACAGCCCTCGAGGGGTAATTCTGGCCTGCGGCCTTACCAAGGCAATCTGCTACAGTCCCATTTGAGGATCTCGGCATGTCGCCTCGTGAGAAAGATATACTTTACGGCATCGCCAGAGTTTTTAAGCGGTACGATTACGAATTTTGGTTTTTGGGACAGTATAGCCTATAAATATAGTATTTTTTTAAATCTGGTAGTATATTGGTAATTAGGAGACGAATATCTTTTATTTGATACCCCACAGGTGTATTGGCTTAACAGTACCAATTTTTGCGTTTTTGAGCATATTTTTATCTGTGGGGGGTAGGGGCGAGAGCCCTTAAATGTTGTTTCTTCCAAAATGTAATGGTATAATGTGATTTAGGAGATAAATATAATACCTCACTTGGGTGTTATCAAATAAAATCAAATGGTTTATTGTTCATTGACATTTAACAATGTTTGGAACATAGTCAATCAGTGTTTTTGTAAGGTCTAAAATGATTTAAAATACAATGATATATATAAGAACATCATTAAATATAACAGTCATACCTATCAATGAAAATCATTGATTGCTTAAGAACTCGTCTATTGAATAATAAGCCTTGTCTAAAAGATATTGTTTTAACCTGTTTTTGAAAACCCTCTCACTATCACTTTTTCTAATATTATCTGGGATGCTGCCAAATATGACCGGGCCAAGATATGCAGATGATTTCTGAAATATGGCTTTATGATGAAGAGGTATGATACAATTATTTTTATTTCTTGTATTGTAGGGATGACTATGGGTAGGGAAAAGATATTGATTTTTAAAAACAAACAGAGCATAAGTGTAAATGAATAAGGATGGAAGGGTTAAAATAGACTGATCACGGAACACCTGCCTACAGCTGTCTCTAAATCTCAGACCGAAAACAATCCTAACTGCCCATTTTTGAAGCTTAAAAACTCTATTAAATGATGTTACTGGGGCCGTCCCCCAGAACATGATTCCATATGACAAAACAGGAACAACGTATCCAAAATATATGATCTTTAAAAAAGATGTGTTGAGGAAGCCAGAGAGATATCTAAGTGAAAACAAACAAGAGCTCATCCTAGAGCATACATTTGAAATCTGAGTGTCCCATTTTAAGTTTGAATCGACATAAATACCCAAAAATCGAACAGAACCTCCATGAATGTCGTCAATATAGTCTCCATGTAAGGAAAATTTTAGAATTTGTGTTTTTTCTTTATTCATTGACATATAGTTTTGTGAAAACCACTCACTGAGAGAGTTCAATGTAGTGGTTATTTGGATATCCAGAAGTGGCAGGTGATTTGCTTGCAATTCCACACTAGTGTCGTCGGCATATTGCACTACATGACCCACAATATTTCTACTTAAGTCATTGACGTAGAGCAAAAACAGGATGGGCCCAAGTATTGAGCCTTGTGGGACACCTGAATCGACTGGCAAGGAAGCTGAGATAACTCGATCATAGCTATTTGTGATTTGGACACGCTGACTGCGATCTGAAAGGTAGGATCTGAACCACTTCAGGGACGTTCCTCTAACACCATACGCCTCCAACTTGTAGAGAAGTCTCTCATGATTTACAGTGTCGAAAGCTCGACTAAGATCACAGAAAATTCCTGCAGTAGACTGGTTATTGTCGATGGCTGTAATAACTTTCTGAAGAAATTCATTGATGGTGTCAGAAGTAGACTTTCCTTTAATAAATCCAAATTGAGTAGGACTCAGAAGATTATATTTACTTAAAAATTCAGTTAATCTGGTACAGATGAGGCGTTCAAAAACCTTACTTACAGTTGGGAGAATGGAGACAGGTCTATAGTCACTGAGAGATGATCTAGAGCCTTTCTTAAATATTGGAATAATTTTGGCCAGTTTCATATATGAGGGGGTTATTTTAGTATTACCCTTTTTTGTATTTGAGGAGATTTGGGGGTTGGAGTATATACCCCTTATTATTTGGCCTGATGGTATATTTGGATTCAGGAGATAAATAGCTGTAAAGTGATACCCCACTTGGGTAGTTAACGTCTGTATTAAAATATTCTACATTTTCTAACATTTCAGTTTTAGGCGCACGATACACCCAATTTTTAAGTGTTAAGCTAAAACTCATATGTAAGGTGCGCGTTTTTCAGGTAATTAAGCTGAGGTAATTAAGCTCAGACAGAGAGCTTAATTTCAATTATAGACTTTTTGGGGTTAGGAGTCGGGAAGTACCTCAAGATTTAGTGTCAGTGAGTCAGTGTGTGAATCAGTGAGTGAGTCACTAAATTGAGCTTTATAGTATATAGATATCAACTTTTTTGTAGTAACGTGAACAAATTAAAGATTGAGTATGACTGTTTGATGGTATTTACTCACGTACGGTGGTATTGGCCAGTAGTGTTATAAGTAGCGTGGCGATGTTAAATGAATGGGATAGTGGGCTTCAGCTACATTTGTTATTGCATTTAAATAACGCTATTCTTATGTAAATATTATCAAATACTATATTCTTTGTTGACCATTTTGTTGTTACTATTCATTCGTAGAAATGTATTACCGACTTCAATACTGACGAATACGACAGTAGGCCTACTTATCAATACTGGCGAATACGACATTACTTAATCAATACTGGCGAATACCACAGTACTTATCAATACTGGCGAATACGACATTACTTATCAATACTGGTGAATACGACATTACTTATCAATACTGGCGAATACGACAGTACTTATCAATACTGGTGAATACCACAGTACTTATCAATACTGGCGAATACCACATAACTTATCAATACTGGCGAATACCACAGTACTTATCAATACTGGTGAATACGACATTACTTATCAATACTGGTGAATACGACATTACTTATCAATACTGGCGAATACCACAGTACTTATCAATACTGGCGAATACGACATTACTTATCAATACTGGCGAATACGACATTACTTATCAATACTGGCGAATACGACAGTACTTATCAATACTGGCAAATACCACATTACTTATCAATACTGGCGAATACGACATTACTTATCAATACTGGCGAATACCACATTACTTATCAATACTGGCGAATACGACATTACTTATCAATACTGGTGAATACGACATTACTTATCAATACTGGTGAATACGACATTACTTATCAATACTGGCGAATACCACAGTACTTATCAATACTGGCGAATACGACATTACTTATCAATACTGGCGAATACGACATTACTTATTAATACTGGCGAATACGACAGTACTTATCAATACTGGCGAATACCACAGTACTTATCAATACTGGTGAATACCACAGTACTTATCAGTACTGATGAATGAAACATTACTTATCAATACTGACCGATATATTTGGACGAATGGTTTTTAATTGTAACATAAGCCTAACTTGGCTTTAACTTTACAAACATAGTTGTGCAAACTAATGATTCTACTATATTTTTATCAGTATGGCCGTTTCCTAGATATAAATAACAGAGTCCGGGTTCCTATGAGTTTTATGAAAAAAAACTTGAATTTCCTAATATAGTTCTGTTGTGTCCATACTGTTGCAGAAATGTACATAATGAGCAGTGAGTATTACCCAAGTGATAGTGCGTGGTCGAGCGAATACACTGAATGATTAATAATCCAAAGGCGATATTTCTCTCTAGCGACGAACGAAAATAAATTGAACAAGAGAAACACAAAGATGTGGTGGTTGAACCCAAATGACTCAATAGTTTTTTTTTTATTTACTTATTCATAAAGAAATTCTAACACTTTGTTCAAAACATTTAAATGCAATTGAGGTTGTGGTTTGTCAATATGCACGAAATTATTGCAAAACAATACATAAAACTAATCTGATATTACTGAATGAATTCATTATGTCCATACATACAAACAGTATACAAATAAAACAATACATACAACTAATCTGATATTACTGAATGAATTCATTATGTCCATACATACAAACAGTATACAAATAAAACAATACATACAACTAATCTGATATTACTGAATGAATTCATTATGTCCATACATACAAACAGTATACAAATAAAACAATACATACAACTAATCTGATATTACTGAATGAATTCATTATGCCCATACATACAAACAGTATACAAATAAAACAATACATACAACTAATCTGATATTACTGAATGAATTCATTATGTCCATACATACAAACAGTATACAAATAAAAAGCAAACTTGGAAAATACTGTTTGCCGGTTGACAGTACAGGGCCGACACGAGTCCACATGCAAGAGCTCTCTGTAACATCTGCAAGAGTTTTAAGTCGTATTAAACCTAACATATTTCAAACAATTCTTTAAATTCTGTTGATGAGTCTGATATGGATACCAAATGAGGCAAAATTTCTAACTTAAAAGGCAACACTAGGCATAAATAAGTTTGTAAGCTTAATGAACCATTGATCTATTCAGTGATTTAACCAAATGGAACCCATTTGAAAGCCATTAAACCTATTTAAAAATTTCCTAAGGGTAAATAAACTCGGGGTTTAAGTGATCATTTGAATTACAGATCCCTTGTGGGGCTGCAAAAAACACCGAAGGCCTTTGCCGCATCGCGATACGCACGCACAGAAACGATTAATGAGTTGCCCCTCGTGGGCCCACAGTAGCTGACGCCAGGTGTAGCTGACTGCCCCTCAGGAAGGCCTCTTTTACCTGTACCTGTTTCTGGTGTACCCTGAGTATTTGTCCGTAATATGGCAATGCCAGGGAAGACATTTTACAAAAATATATTGAAAATATTAGCTTTTATATTGAGCCTTCTTTTTAAAGATCTTCTTTGGATTCTCATGAAAGATGTTTACAATATGACATTATTTGTTGAACTCGTGCTGCAGTATTTAACCCGATGTAATAAATAAATAAGGTCTTTATTTTGGATTGGTTTTCAACAAGCAATACTGATTTATAAAACAACTAAAGTCTTATTACAATTAAAAAATGAAATAAGGTATTCAGTACTGTTATATATGAATATATCAGCTAGCGTTATGCATTAAATACTTATTTTTATATGTAGTTTCAGATACATCCTGTTACGCTGGAGGACAGTTCATTAAATAATTTGGGAGCAAAGTACGCAAATCGTTTTCTTTCAAATTCACAGCGAATGAATCTGTCGCGCCTCCGAAACACGGTCAAGCTTTCTTAGTCCACAAGAAAGTCCATCAATAGCATTGATTTTTCACTATAAAACTAAATAATTTTAGTATTGGTACAAAAGCATTGGAATGAAGATTTATTTTATTTAAAAATAATCTGGGTAGACTTGTATTTTTAAAATATTGTAACGAATATCTTTCTATTAAACATTGTTAAACATGAAAAACAGTCAGTAAATTTCTATGACAACAGTTTCAATCAGCAAGTTCGGATTTGTCGGGAAATTCAGTCATGTTCTTCAATCAACTGTCTCTGTGACATGAGAGGACGTTCAGTAAGCTAGTTGTGTCTAATGACAAAATCTACAGTTATCTGGTTGTGATTTATAACAGCACAAGTAGTCTGCTGGTTGTGTTTTATCACTTCATCTTCAGTCAACTGGCTCTGTGACATGAGAGGACGTTCAGTAAGCTGGTTGTGTCTAATGACAAAATCTACAGTTATCTGGTTGTGATTTATAACAGCACAAGTAGTCTGCTGGTTGTGTTTTATCACTTCATCTTCAGTCAACTGGCTCTGTGACATGAGAGGACGTTCAGTAAGCTGGTTGTGTCTAATGACAACATCTACAGTTATCCGGTTGTGATTTATAACAGCACAAGTAGTCTGCTGGTTGTGTTTTATCACTTCATCTTCAGTCAACTGGCTCTGTGACATGAGAGGACGTTCAGTAAGCTGGTTGTGTCTAATGACAACATCTACAGTTATCCGGTTGTGATTTATAACAGCACAAGTAGTATGCTGGTTGTGTTTTATCACTTCATCTTCAGTCAATTGGCTCTGTGACTTGACAGAATATTCACTGAGCTGGTTGGGTTATGTGGTTGTGTTTGCAAAATCGGTGTTTTGGTTATGACTTGTCACGCCTTTAATAAGGTATTGTTATATGTCATTGTGTTTAGTTAATCGATGATGTTTTATCAAGAAATTCATACAGGTGGTTGTGTATTATCCCAATACTTCAGTCAGCATGTGGTGTTTGACAATCAGTGAATTGATTTGGTTTAGTGACAGTGCATTCATTCAAATGGGCGTGTTTTTTCACTGAACCTTTGGTGAGTTTGTTGAACACAGATTTAATAAAACAGATGTTTAATATTACATCTGAACTTTTCACATATCTAGGATTAAATACTGTACTTTAAATTAATTCATTTTACAAAACCATATTTGGAAAGAGGTTTACGAAGTTTTTGCACTTGATCTAGAACTAATGAGTTATTATGAATGTTTGCTCAGTTGGTATTCGAAATACGAATACTGCCCAGATTTAAAGTCGTATAGAAGTTAACCTTAGCTACGTAATCACGTGGTTCAACAGATTATACCATTAACAGACAATCCTAATAATAGTTGTTATCTCTTTGGCAATTGTTCCGGAAATAAACAAATGTAGGGTAACTAATTGATGAGACACATTTCTAAGTAGTTGTCGTAATGGTGAATAAAATGTTATTAAAACTTATCAGTAATCATGGTAAATCATGCTACATAATTCAATTGTATTAACATGTTGCAAAACAACGTTGTTTGTTTGATAGTACACCACCAATCATTTATTGGTATAACCTTAACGTAGTAGAAGAATTGTTTCTAGATTGTATTGAACCACCCGCCCACCTATTAACGTATAGCTAGTTATATTGTGATTCCTACACGTACATTGATATTGACCCCCACTCCCCTATACACGTACATTGATATTGACCCCCGCTCCCCTATACACGTACATTGATATTGACCCAACCGCCCACCCATACACGTACAGTTGTATTGAGACCAATACAAGTACAATAATTTGACCCACCCGCCCACCCATACACGTACAGTGATATTGAACCACCCGCCCACCCATACACGTACATTGGTATTGACCCACCCGTCCACCCATACACGTATAGTTGTATTGAGACCCATACACGTACAATGATTTGACCCACCCGCCTACCCATACACGTATACACGTATATTGGTATTGACCCACCCGCCAACCCATTCACGTATAATTGTATTGAAACCCCTACACGTACAGTGATATTCAACCAACCGCCCACCAATACACGTACAGAGGTATTACTGTAGAACAAAGAAAAGGTTTAATTTTATTATAATCAAAACATTTAAATTTCACCACTTCGGTAAAGCACCACACTCAGTTATGATTACACTTTCGACGGGCACGCTCTGTTTTCTTAGAAGGCATTGGGTCACACTAATGTAACCTCAATCAACCAGTGGAGGAAACTACTTAGCAACCTTCATCAAACTTGCGTGCCTTAACTTTACAATTGTTGAATTATATTATTCAGTAAATTTTAATTTGTGAAAATTTCTCTCGAATGTCGGTTTATAATATGTTAATAATGAGATATTTGGTACTAATTTCTATTGAAAATTGTGCGAAAGAAAATGAAACTAAGTTCTAATATTCAGTTCGTCTCAAATCTAAGTTGAGATGTCTACCGTTTAGTTTTTCTAGTGTATGATAAGAACTATTGCCATAGATCACCAAGAAAGTTCTATTGTGATACTATCCCAACCCAAAACATTGCGGAATACTTTCAGAATGAACTTTATTCACACAATGTTTCACGACGATGTTTTACTTCTAATCTTAGTTGCAATATTCATTATGACTGCTTGTATTTATGAGTGGAGATGTCGTAGTGTTACTGGATTGGTTTGTATATACCCATTTATGTTTATGGAACACGCCTTACCTTTTCACATCTTAGTGGGCAAATCCATCTCTTATAGCAGTTATTTTTACAAAATTTTGAACTTCGTTAGCATTTTCCAAATTTAGCTGTAGATTGTTTGGAATTTGATGACAGTAACTACTGGAAGTTCCCCATCGCGGAGAGACCGTAGTCTACTTATCTTAGGTGTATGTGATAAGTAGGTACGTGTTAATCGATGTAGTGTGTGTGTGTATGTGGAGGGGTGAAGGCATGACAGGAGGGGAGAGGGGCTAGAGCTGTGCAGCGCGCCGCTCACGTACAGTAGTGCCGCGGTCTCACGCTTGTTCGCCTGTCGTATGTGCAGCCCCAGAGACCCTCTGGCCATGAAGTGACGCGATGCGGACAGCCGGCGCCGCCTTGCTGCTGCTGCTTGTCACCGCGACGCTGTGGGCGCCGTCCCACCCCCATTCGGCCAACAGCACGGGGTCTCGGCGCCGCGGTCGCCCTTGGACCCGGGACGAACTCAAGCTGGCGGGAGTCGTAGCTGGCGAGGAATACGAAGAGGAAACGGCCACTGTACCCGCAGGTGGTGGGTGCTCGCTCTGTCGCTTCCGGGAGGAGATGAAGACCTTGAGCCTGGAGTCGATTAAGGAGCAGATCCTTGCAAAGTTGGGAATTGAACACCCACCTAACACCACTGGCAGGTCGCTCCCCAAAGTGCCCTCGATAGTCCTGGAGAAGTACCGCCGTGGAGGCCTACCTGTCCAAGGCATGCTGGGGGACGAGCCTGTCCTGACACCTTTCTCTGAGCTCTCGGAGGACGAAGACGACTTCCACGCTAGGACTGAGAAAGTGATCGTGTTTGCCCAGCGGTCCAACCATTCCCGTGAGTACAACTTCTCTTCTTTCATACCATTAGAGACCATGCAAGATGTTTTGTCTAGCAATATTTTAATATAAATTTGGAATATTTAGCTAACAATTCATTTCCACTTCTTTATATTTTACAACCAACATTTTACTTACAGTGCACTCTAAGGGCTTAACCCTTTTACTTTTTAAGGAGATTTTTTTCATATCTTTTAAGGAATGGATATGATTCCTTAGTCCACAATTAATTCCTTGTTGACAATATGGGTGTTTTGAAATCATACTTGAAAACAATGATGACTTCACATGTTTATTCGTAGGATTTAGAATTTGAAACTAACATAAATTATTCCCTATTTTAGCCCTAGGCTGCTAACATTCTAAGCTTACTTATTTCTGAAACAAGCTTTTATTTTAAATTACTTTTCAAGTTGACAACATTGAACCAATTCGATTTTATAGTGATCAACTGATCAAGAGATAGTTGATTTTATGTCAATACCAGAGTTACAAGTTTGTTTAACTTTTATAGAATGTCGGGCAGTGACAATATCCAACAACTTGTCTCTCTCATTTTACAATTGAGTTACGAGTAAGTCCTGGTGAAATGATTTTGACTAAGTCTTTGAATGATATCAGATGGCCTACAATGGAGTCAATTGATACCTTTTCTAAAATTAGATGGGTGTCAGCATATTTCGACGGTTTTTAACGCAGAGATTCCAAAGTTAATAATTCCATAGTTAATTCTGGGGCGGAGGGGGGGGGGAGGAATTCACAAACCGGATTTTAGTGCTAGCAATCATTCTTGGTTTAATAGACTAGAATAATATTAATAATGTGTCTTACTTGATTTTAATATCTAGTAATAGTAATAAAATGAGATTATTATTTGTTATATATCACGAAAACAGTTTAAAGAGAAATATTAGTCAATTACCATCACTGTTAATTTTACCGTTAACGCTATTAAGATGATAAAGTACTTACATTTTCTATTGAAAAGACGAATTTACACGAAAAAGAGTCAACAATCCTTCCTTATACAATATGCTTTTCATATTTGTAAAAAATCACAGCAACTGGGAACTATTAAGGTTAATTTTTTATTATTAAAAATAAAACAATTAAATGAAGAATAAAAGATGGAAATTAATTTTACTTAATTAAGGTTCAAATATTGAATGAAATGGCTGCAAATATTATTCTGTTATTATTCTGTTATTATTCTGATCATTTCAAAATCGATGAGCTTACCAATACTATTAGCGGGGATTTCATGTAAGACCTCATGTATGTTATTACATCTTCTATTAGTGATTACACAAATCAATTGATAATTAAATGATAATACGTTTTCTACAATATCTCCAGTAATATTTTTAACCAAAGGCAAGATTTCTATTGGAGAATTTACAAATTGTTGGGAATGATGATGCGTTTTTTATAATACCTCCTTTTAAGTTCAAACCCCACCATAAGAGTTATTGGAAAATACACGAATTGTTGTAAATAACTATACGTATAGTTAAATACCCCTGTTTACCTTCGAACCCGATCATACAAGTTTTCGGAGAATACAAAAATTGTTGTAAATGATCATACGTTTTGTTAAATACCCTAGTTTACGTTCGAACCCGATCAAACAAGTTTTCGGAGAATACATAAATTGTTGTAAATGATCATACGTTTTGTTAAATGCCCAAGTTTACGTTCGAACACGATCATACAAGTTTTCGGAGAATACACAAATTGTTGTAAATGATCATACGTATAGTTAAATACCCCTGTTTACATTCGAACCCGAGCAAACAAGTTTTCGGAGAATACATAAATTGTTGTAAATGATCATACGTTTTGTTAAATGCCCAAGTTTACGTTCGAACCCGATCAAACAAGTTTTTGGAGAATACATAAATTGTTGTAAATGATCATACGTTTTGTTAAATACCAATGTTTACATTAGAACCAGATAATACAAGTTTTTGGAGAATACGCAAATTGTTGTACATTATCAAACGTTTTGTGAAATACCCTGTTAACGTTCGAACCTGGCCTTAAGACATATTGGAGACTACATAATTTGTTGTAAATGATGATACGTTTGTTAAATACCCTTGTTTATGTTCTAACCCAATCATAAGAGCTATTGGAGAATTCACGACTTAAGACCTATTGGAGACTACATAATTTGTTGTAAATGATGATACGTTTGTTAAATACCTTTGTTTATGTTCTAACCCAATCGTAAGAGCTATTGGAGAATTCACGAGTTGTTGTAAATGATGATACGATGTGTTAAAAACCCTGTTCACATAAAAACCTGACCTTAAGACCTATTGGAGACTACATAATTTGTTGTAAATGATGATACGTTTGTTAAATACAATTGTTTATATTCTACCCAATCATAAGAGCTATTGGAGAATTCACGAGTTGTTGTAAATGATGATACGATGTGTTAAAAACCCTGTTCACATAAAAACCTGACCTTAAGACCTATTGGAGACTACATAATTTGTTGTAAATGATGATACGTTTGTTAAATACCTTTGTTTATGTTCTAACCCAATCGTAAGAGCTATTGGAGAATTCACGAGTTGTTGTAAATGATGATACGATGTGTTAAAAACCCTGTTCACATAAAAACCTGACCTTAAGACCTATTGGAGACTACATAATTTGTTGTAAATGATGATACGTTTGTTGAATACAATTGTTTATATTCTACCCAATCATAAGAGCTATTGGAGAATTCACGAGTTGTTGTAAATGATGATACGATGTTTTAAAAACCCTGTTCACATAAAAACCTGACTTTAAGATCTATTGAAGACTACATAATTTGTAGTAAATGATGATACGTTTGTTAAATACAATTGTTTATATTCTACCCAATCATAAGAGCTATTGGAGAATTCACGAGTTGTTGTAAATGATGATACGATGTGTTAAAAACCCTGTTCACATAAAAACCTGACCTTAAGACCTATTGGAGACTACATAATTTGTTGTAAATGATGATACGTTTGTTAAATACAATTGTTTATATTCTACCCAATCATAAGAGCTATTGGAGAATTCACGAGTTGTTGTAAATGATGATACGATGTGTTAAAAACCCTGTTCACATAAAAACCTGACCTTAAGACCTATTGGAGACTACATAATTTGTTGTAAATGATGATACGTTTGTTAAATACCTTTGTTTATGTTCTAACCCAATCGTAAGAGCTATTGGAGAATTCACGAGTTGTTGTAAATGATGATACGATGTGTTAAAAACCCTGTTCACATAAAAACCTGACCTTAAGACCTATTGGAGACTACATAATTTGTTGTAAATGATGATACGTTTGTTGAATACAATTGTTTATATTCTACCCAATCATAAGAGCTATTGGAGAATTCACGAGTTGTTGTAAATGATGATACGATGTTTTAAAAACCCTGTTCACATAAAAACCTGACTTTAAGATCTATTGAAGACTACATAATTTGTAGTAAATGATGATACGTTTGTTAAATACAATTGTTTATATTCTACCCAATCATAAGAGCTATTGGAGAATTCACGAATTGTTGTAAATAACTATACGTATAGTTAAATACCCCTGTTTACGTTCGGACCCGATCATACAAGTTTTCAGAGAATACAAAAATTGTTGTAAATGATCATACGTTTTGTTAAATACCCCTGTTTACGTTCGAACACGAGCAAACAAGTTTTCGGAGAATACATAAATTGTTGTAAATGATCATACGTTTTGTTAAATACCCCTGTTTACGTTCGGACCCGAGCAAACAAGTTTTCGGAGAATACATAAATTGTTGTAAATGATCATACGTTTTGTTAAATACCCCTGTTTACGTTCAAACCCGAGCAAACAAGTTTTCGGAGAATACATAAATTGTTGTAAATGATCATACGTTTTGTTAAATACCAATGTTTACGTTAGAACCAGATAATACAAGTTTTTGGAGAATACGCAAATTGTTGTACATTATCAAACGTTTTGTGAAATACCCTGTTAACGTTCGAAGCTGGCCTTAAGACATATTGGAGACTACATAATTTGTTGTAAATGATGATACGTTTGTTAAATACCCTTGTTTATGTTCTAACCCAATCATAAGAGCTATTGGAGAATTCATGACTTAAGACCTATTGGAGACTACATAATTTGTTGTAAATGATGATACGTTTGTTAAATACCCTTGTTTATGTTCTAACCCAATCATAAGAGCTATTGGAGAATTCACGATTTGTGTAAATGATGATACGATGTGTAAAAACCCTGTTCACATAAAAACCTGACCTTAAGACCTATTGGAGACTACATAATTTGTTGTAAATGATGATACGTTTGTTAAATACCTTTGTTTATGTTCTAACCCAATCATAAGAGCTATTGGAGAATTCACGAGTTGTTGTAAATTATGATACGATGTGTTAAAAACCCTGTTCACATAAAAACCTGACCTTAAGACCTATTGGAGACTACATAATTTGTTGTAAATGATGATACGTTTGTTAAATACCCTTGTTTATGTTCTAACCCAATCATAAGAGCTATTGGAGAATTCACGAGTTGTTGTAAATGATGATACGATGTGTTAAAAACCCTGTTCACATAAAAACCTGACCTTAAGACCTATTGGAGACTACATAATTTGTAGTAAATGATCATACGTTTGTTAAATACAATTGTTTATATTCTACCCAATCATAAGAGCTATTGGAGAATTCACGAGTTGTTGTAAATGATGATACGATGTGTTAAAAACCCTGTTCACATAAAAACCTGACCTTAAGAACTTTCAAAGCGTACTTAAATTATAGTAAATGATTAAACGTTTTGTTAAATACACCAGTTTTTGTTCGGAACCGACCGTAAGAGCTATCGGAGAGTACACAAATTCTTGTATTGTTGCACACGCACACGCACACTCATACGTTTTGTTAATTACCCTTGTTTATGTTCTAACCCAATCATAAGACCTATTGAGGAATTCACGAATTGTTGTAAATGATGATACGTTGTGTTTAATACCCCTGTTTATGTTCGAACCCCATCATAAGAGCGTACAGATAGTACACAAATTGTTGTAAATGGTGATACGTTGTGTTTAATACCCCTGTTTATGTTCGAACCCCATCATAAGAGCGTACAGATAGTACACGAATTGTTGTAAATGATGATACGTTGTGTTTAATACCCCTGTTTATGTTCGAACCCCATCATAAGAGCGTAGAGATAGTACACAAATTGTTGTAAATGGTGATACGTTTTGTTGATCGCCGCTATTTTCGTTCGAACCCGATCATTAAAGCGTACGGAGAGTACAGAAACTGTTGTAAAATGATGATTAATTTTGTTGAACGCCACTAATTACGTTCGAAAACAACCATAAGAGCTATTGGAGAGTACGCACATTGTTGTAAATGATCATAAGTTTTATTTAATATCCCAATTTACGTTCGATATGACCATAATAGCTCTTGGAGAATATACGAATTGTTATAAATGAAGATACGTTTTGTTAAATACCCCTTTTTAAGTTCTAACCCTACCACAATTGGTGGGTACACGAATTGTTGTAAATGATGATAAGTTTTGAGAAATTCCCCTATTTACTTTTTAACCAGACATTAATTGGAGAACACTCTTATTGTTGTAAATGTTGATACGTGTTGTTAAATACCCCTTGGGTACAATATAACCACACCATAAGAGCTATTGGAGAACACTCGAATTGATGTAAATGATGATACATGCTGTTAAATACCCCTTGGGTACAATATAACCACACCATAAGAGCTATTGGAGAACACTCGAATTGATGTAAATGATGATACATGCTGTTAAATACCCCTTGGGTACAATATAACCACACCATAAGAGCTATTGGAGAACACTCGAATTGATGTAAATGATGATAAATGCTGTTAAATACCCCTTGGGTACAATATAACCACACCATAAGAGCTATTGGAGAACACTCGAATTGATGTAAATGATGATAAATGCTGTTAAATACCCATTGGGTACAATATAACCACATCATAAGAGCTATTGGAGAACACTCGAATTGATGTAAATGTTGATACGTGTTGTTAAATACCCCTTGGGTACAATATAACCACATCATAAGAGCTATTGGAGAACACTCGAATTGATGTAAATGTTGATACGTGTTGTTAAATACCCCTTGGGTACAATATAACCACATCATAAGAGCTATTGGAGAACACTCGAATTGATGTAAATGATGATACATGCTGTTAAATACCCCTTGGGTACAATATAACCACACCATAAGAGCTATTGGAGAACACTCGAATTGATGTAAATGATGATAAATGCTGTTAAATACCCCTTGGGTACAATATAACCACATCATAAGAGCTATTGGAGAACACTCGAATTGATGTAAATGATGATAAATGCTGTTAAATACCCCTTGGGTACAATATAACCACATCATAAGAGCTATTGGAGAACACTCTAATCTTTGTAAATGATATTTTACCTAGAACTGGGAGAACCAGCTTCGCTTAGTACCCCCAGAGGATCCTGAGGATCGTTTGTTGTTGCTCTACTTTGTAACTTATTATTAAGAGTTTGTTTCGGAGGTTTTCCGCATTTACCTTTAGCCCCTTTGTGGAACTTGGCCTACGGTCTTTCGGCCTGCGGCTTGACCGAGGCACTCTACTATATTCCCATTTGTGAATTTCGGCATCTCGCCTCGTTAGGAAGATCGGCCTACGACCTCGCCAGGTTTATTAAGCAGTATGACTATGAATGTTGGTTTGTGGGGCAGTGGAGCTCATAAATATAGTCTTTTATAAAATCTGAAGGTATATTAGTAAGTAAGAGAAGAATACCTTTTATTTGATACCCCACTTGGGTGTATGCGTTTCACATTACCAAATTCTGACTTTTTGAGCATACTTTTTATTTGGAAGGGGGCAGAGCCCTTAAATGTTATCACTTTTAAAATGTTATGGTATAATGTGATTTTGGAGATAAATACCTATATTTTGGTATCCCACTTTCTGCTGGAAGTCGATAATGATTCCATATTGGGTTTTCTGTTAGAAGTCGATAACACGGGACGTTAGTTCGGGCGAAGAACTCTGATTTTATAAAGGTTAACCTTATTCTACAAAATTCAAAATAAATAACACTATACTGGTATGTAACTATAGCAACATACTCGAAAACCACGGTACCTAGAAGAGAAGACGGTAAGTATCACACGCATCTCCAATGACGTCACATGTGCTAAATGGCTAGAATGAACACAAAAATACTGTTCTAATTCCCGTAATTACAATTCCTGCTGATAAGTGATAAATAACTTGCTTTACATTTAGCTGAATGCTTCTATGCAATTGGTAGATTTAGTTACCAGTATTTAGTAGAATACACAAAGCAGCTGATTTCGCCCATGTGACGTCAAAATCTAATGCGTAGTCTTGTCGTGATACACGGAAAATCTAGAAGCTTCTGGGGCAGAAATCAGAATTTTCCCAGAGTTGAGGCCGGTGCTAATCGATTTCTCGTGGTCGAAAACCCCAATAAAAATTTAAAAATATAAAATTCTTGGAGCCAAAAAAGGTTCTTCCGGACGTGGCTTGTTTTAAATAATAAGATAAGATAAGATAAGGTTTCAACGTGAATCTATGTTTCATATATTTTTTGAAATATAATATTTTGAAAACATAAAGGACTGTTATGTCACAATATGTATTTACCTTATAATGCCAGTTCTATTTTCATTTTCGGACCGAATCTTTCCTGACCGTTTGATCTATTTTGTTTTCCAGTTTATATATCTGGCAGCGTGAACAGTAACTGCAATATACTGTTTGGTTACAAGCGTTGCTTTATAGTTTATTACTGTTTTTAATACTAATATCCTTTACTTTGGAAAAAAACAGTGCCTATTTCAAAAGTATATTTAATCTATTTAATTTTTATACTTGTCAGCCATTTTATGTTTATACTTGTTTGCCTATATATTATAAAAGGAGAAACAATTTTTGAAATATTATTGTACGAATTGTACTATATTTGCCTTAATCATTAAAAATACTCAGCAGTTAATCGTATTTTATTATGTTAAACTTAATATTATTTATTAATTATATTAATATTTTTAAAGAACAATGGATATTCCTTACCTCTAATGCTGTTCATTGTTTTATAAGCGGAAAATAAAAGAAATTATTCAATGAACATCTAATTTCTAAAATAAAACTAGTGTAAAATAGTAAATATCTAACAGTTAAAAAAGTATGAAATGTGAAATTGTTCATAAGACAAATGATTCATTGTATATTTTTAAAAGATTAGGCATTGATTTAGGAATAGACAAAATACATATTCCTACATCAATGTAAATAAAACATTGGACTCGTATGTTTGCTGTCTGTTTATTTTTTTAAGTGGGCCTCCCGTGAAATTCCACATTACTAAAATCGGAAGTGTGTTCAGATTCAGAAAAATAATGTACTACACGTTTTACTTGTACTAAATCAAAAGTGTTTTAGATATAAAATATTTCAATGTTTTTGTAAATTAAATTTAAATTAAAAATCATATATTAGGTGCACATTTATTGATCTTAAACAATTTTATGTTTTATGAAGTCCGCCTTTCTAATTTGTGACATTCCTGAAAATTACCCTTATAAGTAAAAATAAGTAATATTAGAATTTTTTACATAGTTTGGGTTCAAGCCAATCTACTTCCATTTTCAAGTTTTGGGCAAGTCTAAGTTGACTGTATTCTTAATATATAAAATACAAAAACGATGTACTAACTCATCTTAAAATACAAAAACGATGTACTAACTCATCTTAAAATCTCCCGAGCCACTAACAGATTCTACTATTCCTTTAAAAGTGCTGTTTTTTCCCCAAACCACTGCGTGTAACAAATATCCTCCATATATCACAAAAGCGGCTTCATTTGGCTAATGAATTAGTTTTCATCAATTAATAAGATTGGAAACTTGATAATATATGAAACTGATAGAAGAAGGGCAGTTTAATAAACATTAATATTTAAATTATTGTTGTGGGCTGTTTATAATTACAATTTTAAATTTAATTTATTTATTTCTCATTTAAGTGGCAGTACCATTACTTATAAAAAAATAATATAACACGTCATAAATAATAGTTATATTTAATCAATTTCACACATTAATAAATTTACTTATTTATTTTCAACGGACATTGCCAATTTTTTTATGTGAATAATTTATAACAAATAACAGTACAATACAAATTTAAACTAGACACTAATATAAAATCAAATAACCATAGGGGTAGACTATGTAGCCATGTAGAGGCATCACCTAAAGTACAGGGGCACTTCGTAGGAACAAAGACACTTTACGACTGAACGTTGTCCACCCTCTCTGAAGAAATCCACAGTCGTAGACACTTTGTTGCCTTCTCTCTGGAGCTGCATAATTCGTCCGGTAATACTGCCTTGTAAAAATTTCAACTGAACGAGTAGAGGAAGGAACCCTCAAGGTAATTAAATTTAGGATGTCAGGGCAAACCACCTCGTTATTCAGTAGTTTGCGAAGAAAGAACAGCCATTAATCTGCGTCAGCCATTAATCTGCGCATTTCCAAAGATTGAAGCCCCAATTCTTGAGCCAAACCCACAACTGGAACTTGATAATATAAGAAACCAATCTTGACACCCACCATTCTGATAAAGCGACGTTGGATCCGTTCAAGTTCTTCGCACAAATACTTGTGATGCGGGCTCCAGGTTAGAGAACCATCTGACGAACCAAAGCGCGCAGTATAGTCTTCATACAAGTTATGCTTCGAATAACGACAAACGAAACCAAGGGTTCTATTCGCTCTTCTGCTAATGTTATTTATATGCAGTTCAGGATTCAATGAGGGTGTCAGTATAACGTAATTAATATGTGAATGCTCCAAAAGATTTGTTAGATTTTGATCAAACTGAGAAGTAATCCACCATACTATCAATTTTTACTAGGTACTAGCTGTACCCGCCCGCTTTGCCGGTCATAATATTGAGTTTGAGTTAGAACCTAATAGCTGAAAAAATTCGAGCATTTTTGCTTCTTCTACCAAAATTAGATTTTTTAGGAGGCATGTCATAAAAAGTAAACTGCAAAACAAATAATTATTTCTTTTTTATTTTCACGTTTCACCACATGTTTTAATTACCGAGGAAAAAAGGTTAACACCAAATACAGATCACCTGATCAAGTAAAAGTAGTGTGTGCTAAACTCTCAAGGTGAAATGTAGAACTAACTACAATAAATCAAAACATATACAGTACTGTTGTTGTGAGAACTTCAATCTGCTTATGGCATGTGAAACTACATTAAACCACACAGTCATATGTTTTTTGTAAACAATTCAGATTCTCCATTTGAATAACATGGGATCTTTAGGAGCCCGTGGGGCGGGACCCTGTGGACGGTTCTGCATCAAACTTCACAGAAACCATCTCGGGAGTATACAGGACAACATCCTAAAGTTTCATGGCGATCGGTTGTATGGTTTGGCAGCGCATAAACTTCAAACATATATATATATATATATATATATATATATATATATATATACAAACATCCTCTTTTATAAATATAGATTAGTAGGGATAGTTGAGACCGTTCGTTCTTGGTGTGGGATAGTTTGTTAACAGTCGGGTAATTATATACAACAGGGGCCTTGTAGATTTTTCAGCTGAACATTTTTTCATCATAAATAAATCGCTAAGAAACAAGAATATGATAGGAGTTTTTTTAGCGGAAAAACCGAAAAAATTACAAAACTGAGGAAGAACGGAAAAATATACTTTATTCGTAAATATAATGACATGGGTACTCGAATAATGCGGAGTTTGCCCCTGATCACGAATATCAAAAGGTTTTTATGACCGGTTATTTTATGTTTAGTTAGGTTATGTTATAATGGTTAGGTTATGTAAAATTAGTTCTTATAATTGTTTTGTAGCATAGTTGATTAAAACATTTCAAAGTTCATAGGTTTACCTAACCAAACCCAACATGAACTAAACAAACCTAACTTAACTTAACCAATCCTAACATAACATAACCAAAACTATCATAACCCATATAGCATAACCTAATCAAACCTAACATAACCTAACTGATCACTGAAATCGGCACATTTCCGGCGCTAATGTACTTAATAATTGTTCAATTGTAAAAACCTTGTGAAATTCGTTATCAGGGGAAAATTTCGCATAATTTGAGTACTCACATAGGCTAGCAATATTTAAGGAAAAAATATTTTTTTGTTTTTCCTTATTTTCGTAATTTTTCCGGCTTTGAGCTGAAAAACTGTCATATTCTTGTTTCTTAGCTACATCTACTGTGAAGACAATTTCAGCCAAAAAATCGAGAAGGCCTTGTTCTATATAAATTACCAACAGCCATTCTTACGTTAAGTGGCCCATAACGTGCAAGAACGACGTGCCAAATATTATGGGGAACGTGCCATTGTATGGGGAACGTGCAATGCATGTCACGACGGCAATCAGAGCTGGTTTGATTTTCGGCCCGCCAAGCCATCCACCGCCAAATGCGCCATGCCAACAACGTGCTAGTGTGTGTGCCAGTCTCGTGCCACGTGCCAACATGCTAGTGTGTGTGCCAGTCTCGTGCCACGTGCCAACATGCTAGTGTGTAGGCCAGTCTCGTGACACGTGCCAACATGCTAGTGTGTGGGCCAGTCTCGTGCCACGTGCCAACATGCTAGTGTGTGTGCCAGTCTCATGACACGTGCCAACATGCTAGTGTGTGTGCCAGTCTCATGACACGTGCCAACATGCTAGTGTGTGTGCCAGTCTCATGACACGTGCCAACATGCTAGTGTGTGGGCCAGTCTCGTGACACGTGCCAACATGCTAGTGTGTGGGCCAGTCTCGTGACACGTGCCAACATGCTAGTGTGTGGGCCAGTCTCGTGCCACGTGCCAACATGCAAATGTGTGTGCAGTCAGTGCCAAGTGCATAATATGTTGAGGTAATATTTCGTGCGCTACAGCAAGAGATTCTTGGTTGTACTTTTAACAATGAGTGATAAATCAGCCTTTATCTCTCCCAATTTCAGGAGTCTCATGTCAGAATACTTATCTTTCTTTTTCAACCAATGTTTAGCCCATATTTGCCTCCTCTTCTATATCACCTCTACATGTTTTGTAACATTCAACAAAACGGCTAAAGCTTTATTTTTCGTTACTAAACAAAATATATAACATAGATCTTTATAGTATTTACACTACAGCAGTCTATAAGGTGTTGATAGACACAAAGAATGATCTATACCTGATAGAACAGATTATTTGGTTGTATACCCAAATGATGGGTAAATCCATTATTTCCCTCCCATTATCTGTGGTGTTACCTTCCACAGAGGGGCTGTGGAAATGGGAGGGTTACATTATTCTGTAACGTGTAACGGTATGTATGGGTGTCTATGTAACAATGGCACAGTGTAATGTCACTGATAGGTAGAAGTCCTCGGTTAATGGATCTATATCTATTTACCTGATAGGAGAGGTCCATATCTATCAGGTAAATAGATGCTAATGTGGCCGTGTTAAAACCAAAACACCACAATTGAACATCGACTTCTGGCACGTCACTGCATTTACAGTGTGTGGCGCCCGGCGTGCCAAAATAAAAAAAATGGCACGACTTGCAATATCCGTATAGTGTTTGGGCCGCTTTACGGTGCAAGGAGTGCACAAGAGTGTATTTTGTTGCATGTTTGAATGAAACTATCTGTGCGTAACATAATACTTCATGTATGATACGAAATGCTTCGTACTTATTTCCAAATAACTAACTATGAAAAGAAAATATTTACATACATATAGATATTTAGAATACTTATAGGTTATACTGTATATAAAATCCAAATACCACTGTCACATTCATCACTTTATCTCAAAAACTACTGCTATACCCCCTAGGCTGAAATTTTGTAGGATGATTGGTCTTATGCTATATGCGTGCATTAAGAAGGGATTTTGGAAAGTTCTTCGTAGTTTTTAAATAGTAGTCGTTTTAGTGTGGAAATTTTGAAATGTAAAACTACGTTTTTCTATTGTGATAGCGGCTAAACGGATGGTCGTATTAAAAAATTAATAACATTTTCAGCACTTGATGTGGGATGATCTACAACTTTTTTCCTTTGACTATTTGCTCTATTTTGCCTTCTTTACATATAATAGGTAGAGCTAGGTTTTAAATTTGTGTATATGACATAAGGCAGTTCCAAAACACTCTAAATCTTTTTTCAAAAAACATCTGTTTTATAATGGAATAAAACTATTCAACCATCTACCTTGTTCACTCAAGTTGGAATCAAACCTCTTAAAATTTAGAAAACGGCTGAGGGACCATCTAGTAAATCTCTCTTGTTACAGCGTCCGGGAGTTTTATAATAAGGAATTTTGTACAACACTGTTTAATACAGAGTAAATATTTACATACATATATGAACTATGTTATTGTTTTTATTAATTAACATTATTAATATTATTTTAAGAGTGTAAACTTTTTCTACATAAGTATATAGCTGTTAGTATTAAGTATTAAGAACTGTTATTGATTATAGTATACAGTATTTGACTTGGCTAATACAAACTGTTTTGTCAATTTGGCTAAATAAAGTGATTTGATTTGATTTGATTTGATTTGAAGGCGGTTAACTTACGCACTCTGAAAGTAGACGTAAATGGGTTTCTAAAAATAAATAAATAAATAAATAAAAATAAATAAATAAAAACTACGTCTAATAGATAAATCAAGATTTTGCAGGCAAAAAGAAAAATGATTTACAGCAATCTTCATATCTTAAGAAACTAATCCACTTGGTGAGAAACCACTGATTCTGGCACAATTACGCTATTCTGCACTCTTTTAAAGTATACTTAGAGATTTTCATACACTATATACCTTTGTTTCTAGAAGAACAAATTGACGGAATTCAGAATGTTTCAAAACTGATTTGAATGCAGTCATTGCCTGCTCATAGAACACGGTAAAATCTGTGTAAAATTTGGAGATGACAGAGTCTATGAAGGTCATTTAGCAGAGATGATCTCCTTATGGTGTAGATGTGCATAAGACCCCATGTGTATCTAAGAGAATGCCTTCAGGCCGCGCTTTTATATTGATGTGACTGATTACAGGGAATCAAGGGGGAAACATAAGCAAGCTAGAAAACCACTACATACTCTAGAGTAGTTGGCTAGTGCTATTATACTCCTACGTTCATGATTACAGGGAATCAAGGGGGAAACATAAGCAAGCTAGAAAACCACTACATACTCTAGAGTAGTTGGCTAGTGCTATTATACTCCTACGTTCATGATTACAGGGAATCAAGGGGGAAACATAAGCAAGCTAGAAAACCACTACATACTCTGGAGTAGTTGGCTAGTGCTATTATACTCCTACGTTCATGATTACAGGGAATCAAGGGGGAAACATAAGCAAGCTAGAAAACCACTACATACTCTAGAGTAGTTGGCTAGTGCTATTATACTCCTACGTTCATGATTACAGGGAATCAAGGGGGAAACATAAGCAAGCTAGAAAACCACTACATACTCTAGAGTAGTTGGCTAGTGCTATTATACTCCTACGTTCATGATTACAGGGAATCAAGGGGGAAACATAAGCAAGCTAGAAAACCACTACATACTCTAGAGTAGTTGGCTAGTGCTATTATACTCCTACGTTCATGATTTTTCAACGTTATAAGAACGTAATACTGTATACGTGTAGTTTTATGTTAGACCGGTTCTGGAATGTCGGCGCAGTACTGAGCACTGTCGAAGAGTGAGAACACATCAATGACAACGCACAATAACCAATGAGTCTAAACAACGATAACTCATACAATTAAATAATAGCTCACACTAAAGGAAAATTGCATAATTATTAACATTTAGAGAGAGAGGAAAAATATATTTATACTTTTTATTTTTATATGGTGATGTGTGTTCAATATATTTTCTGGTCAAATGTGTTTACCTAAAATTAACTATTTAGTCAAAACACCTTTGTCAAAAGCAGGACACTACATTATATAAATTTTAAAAATATTTTAATTATTTTCATAAACGGGTTTTGAAGAAAATTCCATCTTGTTTTAGTGTTAAACCTTTTTTAAATGCGCTTGGTTCATTTTTTTATTGACCTAACTGTGACTTTTAAACATTGGTCTTATAGAAACTGGTTTAAGTTTCGTATTTACCTCAATTTGTGAACAATAT